>RJWM01005019.1:0-95912 GCA_004363535.1 Dasyprocta punctata | reverse complement strand
AAAAAAAAAAAAAAAAAAAAAGAATGGAGTTTATATACAATTGAAGTTAAATTGTAATCAGTTTACAATAGATTGCTATAACTCTTAACATATTTATGTAACTGCAAAAGTGACCACAGAGCCAATATTTACAGGACATACACAAAAGGAAATGAAAAGGGAATAAAAACATGTTGCTGAAAAAAAAAAGCAACAATACACAAGAGAACGAAGCAGAAAAAGAAAGAAGGGGTACAAACTCAACAACATACAGAAGACGATGAAGAAAACATCAACAGTCCACTCTCTAACACAGTTTCATTATGCATCTTAACCCCCATCCCCACTCAGCTAGGACTTGATCCTTTGCAAACACATGCCCTGATTTCCATCTGTTGGAGCACAACTACCCACACTGTGCTTTAGTTGTTGCCTTGTCTATCTCTCCAATAGATCCTCAGTTTCTTACAAGCAGGCGCTGAAACCTAGTACTATCTGACCCAACAGATTGCACATGATGTCTACTGAATAAATGTTTGTCAGATTCATAAATTATGAAATGATTTATGTGCTAAGGTTGATCCAAGGTTTGTACTCTTGAGTTTCGTCTCTTTGGTACAAGGGATCAGTTTTGTCTCTTTGGTACTAGTCAGTTGGTTTTGTCAACATCATAGCTTAAGAAATCAAATAAAATGTAACATTTTTACTTATTTGTCCCTCTCTCATCCATCATACCATCTTCTGAGCTGAAAAACTACATCTGAATTTGAGTCTACTTTGTACATTAACGCAGTTAATTCACAAGGAAATCTAACACAAATGTAATTCCATCTATATGGAATCTTACACAACAAGATACTTAAAAAGAAATATCAAAGTAAACATCCTTATGTCTATATCTATATGTTCTATATCTACTCCTGTATATAAAATCAAATTCTAGCAATACTAGCTATATAACTACATTTGTAGATTCAAACAATGCTATAAACTTACCTCATACACAGCAAGATCTATGCCCGCATAAGGTATGATGCCTAATAAATTGGGAATATAACCTTTATAAAAAGCTCCTAAGCCTTCATGTTTCAAAATCTTCTTGGCGCAGTCATATATTCCAGAATATTGACCAGTTCTGCCTACAGCCAGCCTGGTTTTCAAAACCTAGATATGAAAGTATTTAACAAAATATTAAGATTCATATTAACTCTAGCATCATAAAATTCAAAAAAGCAATTTTTTGGAGAAAAAAATGCCTAGCATGTATTGTCACTCAAATGACTATTTGACTACATGTTTTCTCTTCTTTATTACTTCTATTGAGGGGCTAAAGCCAGAACCAGGAAAACCCATTTATTGCAAAGCGGATCTGTCTGAGACAGGTGACAGAGGAAATGGAGAAATGATGGATAATCTATTGATAACAAAATAAAACCATTTAGTGTAGAAAGTGAGGGAAGTGCTAATGTAAAGGATAACGTTAGTGTTTCTAGCTTAAAGCATAAGATGAAGGGGGTAGGAAGGTGATGCTATAATTGAATTGGAGGATATAAGGTATTTCTCTTGTTTAGGTCTTAACAATTATTAAAAAGCCTTTGTTATATCAATAAAAATATTCACAGCTACAGTATCGTGTTTGCTCTAAAGTAGAAGTTGGCAAATGTGTTCTGTAAAGGCCAGAGATAGTAAATATTTTAGACTTCGTAGGCCTAAAATACCAAGTGCCTAATGCATATTGTGTTTGCTCTAAAGTAGAAGTTGGCAGATGTGTTCTGTAAAGGCCAGAGATAGTAAATATTTTAGACTTCATAGGCCTAAAATACTAAGTGCCTATTACATATTCATCAGTTTTCTTTTGCTTTGATTTTATCTACCTCTTAAAAATGTAAAGGTCATTCTTAGCTTGAGGCTGTTCTAAACTATCCACAGGTATATGGTCTGCCAACTCTTGTGCTATGTAAGGGTGTCTAGTTTGGATTACCATCCTATAATCAAATCCTGAAGTTCTACTATTAAATTCATGGTACATCAACTCTTTGGAGAGGAACTGAGTTATAATTCTCATCAATACTAAGCCAGCCAGCCTCTAAGGCAGCTCCCAACACAAACTTTGTCTCTACGTATTCACAGTTGTGTGTGGTCCACTTCTGCACTCTACCAGGCTTGCTCTATGTGACCAGAGGAACACAGCAGAAGTGACAAGAGACAGCAGTTTCCACCTTGAAAACTTCCTCTTGCAAGTTCTCTCTCTCTTTCTCTCTCTCTCTCTCTCTCTATCTCTCTCTCTCTTTCACACACACACACACCCACACACTTGTAAAACCAGATATCATGTTGTGAAGCCTATAGAAAGGCCATATAACAATCAACCAATACTTCCAGCCAACAGCCAGTGAGACCATGCAACATCCACACAAATTAGCGTGGAATTAGACCCATCCAGCTGAGCCTATGGTGAGTGCAGCCCTGGCTGACACCTTGACAGTAAAGCTGTGAAAACCTAGAGCCAGAGGAACTCAGGCAAGTTGCTCCCAGATTCCTGGTCCATAGAAACAGTGAGATAATAAATGCTTTTTGTTTTAAACTGTTCGTTTTCAGATAACTTACGACACAACAGTAGTGAGCCAATACAAACACCAATAAGCAGTCACACTTCACAATGGTACTTACCTCCATGGGATAAATAAAAGTCTGTGCAGTTGCTCCAGCCATGGAACCAGAAATAAATCTCTCAAAGGTTCCTATCTTTTGTCCTTCCTCAGTAAGCAACTTCTTGTACTGTATGAATAAATTTTTAAGTGCACATTAACACCTGCTATGGACTAAACTGTATTACCCCCAAAATTCATATGCTGAACCCTAATGTGTGGTATTAGGAGACAGGGCTCTCAGAGATAATTAGGGTTAGATGAGGTCATAAGAGTGAAGGTCTTACAGTATTATCGATCATCCTTACTAGAAGAGACACCAGAGTTTCACTCACACATGTACCAAGAAGAGATCATCTAAGCACATAGCAAGGAGTCCTCACTAAAAACCAAATTGGCTGGTCCCTTTATCTTGGACTTCCAACCTCCATAACATGAAAAACACAGTTCTATTGTTTAAATGACACTATCAGTGGTATTTTGTTATGGCGGCCCAAGCTAACTATGACAATACCAAATTAGATCTAAAATGTCCCCCAAAGGTCCCTCAGAAAAATTATACTAGGGGTGTAATCTGATTCTTAGTTGAATGTGATATTAGAAGGTACAAGTATTAAGAGGTACTATGATATTAAGTGTGATATTGAAGGGCAGAGTTCTTTCCTCTCTCTTTTCTTTTACTTCTACCTCTTTCCCTTATCCTTTTCCTCCTCCTCCTTCTTTTCTCCCCTACTACCTTACTCTATCGGTTTTTGGGCTGCCATGTTTTGAGCAGCCTTCCTCTACCATGCCATTTCTGCCTCTGAACCAGCCAACCATGGACTGAACTTTCTGAAACCATAATAAACCTTTTCTCCATTGTCTATATCAGGTATTTTTTCCTCAGCAGTAGGAAAGCTGCACAGTTTAATGGGCTCTGAATATGACCTGATTGTCCTGCAGCTCCTTCCTGCTTCTCAGTAACATACGTAGTAGAAAAAAAAAGCCTGAAATGCTAATATTCATTCAGTTTACCTGATAATGGTTTTCAAGTTAAGATTGCCACAAAACATAAATATTTCACAGATGTGACCTTCACTCCTTTGTTAAATCAGTAATAGCATTCTTTCCCAGACTTACAGAAAATAAAGTTTTCATAATTTTTAGATATTTTCTCATACTTTCTTTTAAAAGATAAGTTAGGTGCCAGACACTTAACATGTGTTTTAGTTACTTTTCTCATTCTGAGACAACATATCTGACATCCAAAGTTAAAGGAGGAAAGGTTTATTTAGCTCACAGTTTGTAGAGGTTTCAGTCTACAATCAGCTGGCTCCAAGGCAGGTTGGACAGCAGACATCTCAGACAAGAAACAGTTCATGGCAGGTAGAAGGTAACAAAGCAACAAGGAGAAACCACAGCTCTTACTATCCCTTATACCTTATCTAGGGTACTTACAGTGGGTAGCACTCACACCCTTAATCCTAGTGCCCTTGGTCCTAGCACTGCACCATGAATCAATTCCAGCTTCACACACTCTAGATACAGCCACTTCTAAAAAAACATGACCTATGACCACATGAATCACTGGGGAGACATTTAAACACAAGCCATAACAACATGTCACAAAGATTAGGCCCCATCTTAAGAGATTTTAAGTGTTTACGAAGGCCACAGAATTTGACTCTCCTAAAGGAGATTTAACTGGGCTCTCTGAGCCTTCTGTCAACTTTAGTTCTTTCTCACATTTGTAAGAATACCTTGTTCATTCTCCTTCATTCTCTCCAGCCACCAATACCACTTTTTCCCTCATTCTCAGGAATGGTAACTTACTTAGTGTTGTGATTTGGATCTAGAATGTCCCCCAGAAGGCTCATGGGCTCAGAAGTAGGGCTTTTTGGGATGACTGGATTATGGGGATACTATAGCTGATTTGCTGTTAGAAGGTAGTGTTTGGTTTGAGATAGGTTACTAGGGCTGTAACCTGAAAGATTCTCTCTCTCTCTCTTTCTCTCTCTCTCTCTCTCTCTCTCTCTCTCTCTCTCTCTCTCTCACACACACACACACACACACACACATACACACACACACATACAAATCTTTGGGTTGATAAAACCTAAAGGACACTCTCATTATATTTACCACTGTGTACCACATGAGCCCTCAGGACATTCTTTTCTTCCACTAATGTCTAGGTCATCATCACTCTGTATTTCCTCCTGTCCTTCTGGCTATTCTTCTCAGTCTGCTTTCCAAGTTTTTTCCTACTGCTTCCTTGAGGCTTATTCCCAGAATACTTCTCATTTCATAAGCTCTTATTGAGTGATCCTGTCCATTCCAATGACTCTAGTCAGTAACAACATTTCTATGAAAGAGCTGCCTCCTATTTTCTAGATGAGCCATCCACTTGCCTACTGGACAGCCCCTCCTACCCCCACACACATGTCCCAGAGGCCTCAAACTCAGCATGTCCAGAATGGAACCTGACATTACATTCTTTATATAGACATTACATTCTCAAGTTAGGAACTATAATATCATTCTTGAGTCCTCTCTCACCTCCACATCCAGGCAGTCAGTGAATTTTGACTGCATTTTCTATTTTTTAAAATTTATTCTTCATTTCTCCAGTCTGTATAACCATCACCTTAAACTGGTGTTCATCATTTCTTACTGAAATATTCCTTTTGATAATCTCCTTGCCTCCCATCCAGCCTCACTCCTTTCCATTTTGTCAATCTTTCCCCAAGATGACCTTCCTTCAGTGTAACTGTACCCATTTCACTTCTCTGCATAGATACCTCAACAGTCCCACCATATTCATAATAAAATCCTATCACCTTTGGTTCCTGTCTATCTGTCCAACCATCATTCCTCATTATATTTTCAGAAATGTATTCCACTGCCTTTGAGGCACAAGGAACCACCTTCCATTCCCCCCAGTAAATGATGCTTTCTAGTGCCAGCATGTCTATCCACTGCTTGAAATATCCACCTTTCCCTTCTTCTTAAGGGGCAGAGGTCCAGGTAAGCTTGGACTCAAATTCCAACTCTAGCAGTTCTGTCTTCTCATTCATGCAGTAAGGACTGAGTGGCACAGAGCAAGGTTCTGGAAATAAAAATCTCAAAGCAAGTAACTATTGCCTAAGGAAACTTAGTGTCTCACAAAGGAGACAGACTACGCACTAAAGTAATCAGAGTTCAATGTGAAAGACATGCAACCGAAGGACACAAAGGGAACTATAACAATGCAGAAGGTTTCTTGGAGAAAACAGACTTTGAATAAAGTCATAAGGAACATTCACCACACGTGACATGTAGAGGAATGGTGAATGTGTGCTGCAGGAACAGGGAGGGCGTGGTGGTGTGAGAAGCAGGGGAAAAACAACTATTGCACAGTGGACATGCTGAGTTGGAGGTACACCTAGGATGTCAAGCGGAGATGCAGGGATACATAGTACACGAGTGGATGCCTGGGTCCGATGTTAGAATGGAGTGCAGTCAGTCTGCAGATGGCAGCCGACACCATGTGAACAACATACCTCACTGCTACCTGTCAGTGGTACAATGCCACTGCTATCATGATGACAACCCAAACAGAACACAGCATATCCCAAACTGATGATGTATTTGACAGCACTACAGACCAGGGTAGAAATATTCTTGTTTTTCTAAACTACTAGTTATTCAGTGAACAGAACTTATCTGAACCCAGAAGTGAGCTTTCTAGGCACTCTGGGAATTTGAAAATGTGTGGCATTATATTTACCGTCAAGTAATTGGGTTTTTCATTATCCAGTGGAAAACTGGGTATCCTGCAATTTAGCAGTCTAAAGAGGCTGGACAGGGGAGACACTGGCTTGGGATGGGTGCTCAGGAAATGCTTCTCATGAGAAGTTGCTGAAATGAACAGATCTTTAGCAGAAGGGGAGAAAATGGAGTGGCATCATAGGCCCCAGAAACCATAAGAATACTTTCCCATACTGCATAAACATATTTCTCTTGATGTCTAAGAAAAGTTATCATGTAGAAATCAGAATGCTGTAGCTATAATCCCAGCACTTGGGAGGCTGTGGCAAAAGATCGCCAAAAGTTTGAGGCCAGCCTGGGGCTACACAGTGAGTTCAAAGATAGCCTGGACTACATAGCAAGATCCTATCTCAAAAAAAAAAAAATCAGAATGCTACAACAAAGGCTCAGATAGGAGCTTGGATGGATGAAAACAAAGGGTGCCTGTGAGTGGTATCCAAGGTAAGAATCTAGCATAAAGTGTAATGTGCATAGGATAACCGTGGACTTGCAAATATGCCAAATTTCCAGCATAATGAAATAATGGCATTAATCTTTAACATTTAACCATTTTAGGTTCTGGCTTTCCTATTTTAAAAGACAGAAAGTCTAAGAATATCTAAAAAACCAGCCACTAAAGGCCATGATTTGAATGCACACATTCACTTAAGGATAATCTTCCTCAAAGTTAGGTTTTAAGTAAAGTCTTGGAAGACAGATACTCTTCACTTTTCTTCTTTGATCCTCTATTTCCTAAAACAAGAAATGGGCACCACTACATTTAGTAATCTCTCCAAGTGTGTTCTATTCTTCAGTAACAAAACATTCTCCAGAATAATCTCAAGTCTATTTAAAATATAACAGAAAATATGGGGTGGAGTTAGATTTCAAGCTCTTTATAACCTATGGTAAACAATGATGAAATAAACAATAGGAAAATGATTTTGTAAACGTTCAAGTAGACAGTTCTGCAAATGACCTTGAAAAGAAAGAAGTTCTAAAACTTAACCACTACAGGAAGTATTTCCTTTTACCAACTAGTTAGGCTGAAACAATATCCTAAAGAGTAAAGAGTAAGTAAGTGAAAGTCAACAGAAAAGTTAATTCAGATACTGATGCATTCATTTACACTGACCCATTCAGCACTCAGCAGAATCCAACACAGGCTCTGCCTAATTGCTAGAGGGCATAGAAAAGCCAAGCACCTGCCTTTACGGTGCCTTCACTGCAAATTCAGCTACACTTATAGCAATGTCAAATTGAGCAAAGGTCTTCATCTCAACAGTTTTCCTTTCAGCGGTTAGATTAGAAGGCTTTTGTGAGACTCACATTAGTGCCCTGCATCTATTAAGAATCCAAAATAGGCTAAAGTCTTATCTTTCCTTTAAGAACTCCTTAGAAAAGAACAAATAAGTTTGTCTTTATAAATAATACTATAAAGTTGGGAATCCCAGAATTTAGCCACAAGGAACTGCTGAGTTTATCTAGTAAAATCTTCCATGAGAAATTACTCACAGAGAGTGTGTGAAGTTATTATGTACTAAAAAAAGAATCCCAAAAGCATTGTGTGCTAATCTTTATTGAATCAGTTTACTAACTCTTCTTTGTTAATAATTTACACAGATGATAATAATTACCTGTTCATATGCCCAGAACTTAACAGCTGTCTCAGGAGCAATTTTAATGACATTTGTTCCATTTCCTCGCCAAAGGGAACGGATACCTCCTTCTTTTACCATCTGCCGGAAGCCACCAAATATGTTCATTGATTTTGAACCATGAACCTAAAAAAAGAAGCAAAATGATATAAAACACTGCTAGCATTATTAATGACATTATTTCTCAAATAACCATACAATTGCTCTTAAATACTGCTTATGACTGCAAAAATATACATTTAAAAATAAAATACAGGAGTCAGCACCATTCGTGGACTGTGGAGCAGGGGAGCCAGGCCTCAATGGGAGGTGATCCTCGCCTAGAAATCAGCACCATGTGCGGGCTGCTGCTAGACTGGGGACAGCCATACCTAAGCCTCTCTCCATGACTTAGCACCATTCACGGACTGGGGCTTCACCAGGAGGTGATCCCCACCTGGAAATCAGTGCCATGTGCGGGCTGCTGCTGGACTGGGGACAGCCACACCCGAGCCTCTCTCTGTGAGTCAGCGCCATTCTCAGACTGTGGAGGGAGAGAACCAGACCTTACCAGGAAGCAATCCCAGCTGGGAAACCATATCATTTGCATTATTTTGTTGGGCTGGGTTTTATTCTCTCTTGTTTTGTTTGATTATGTTAAATCTTATGGCATGAGCAGCTCTTTGAAAGATAGCAAGACATATTATGGTAGCCATTTTGGATTTACTATTGGCTTGTTCTGAAGTCCTTTATTGCATTCATTGTTTTGTTTTTATTGCTTCTATTCTATTCTGTTCTATTCAATTTTTACTATGTCTGAAGATATCCACAGCTACTTGAAGGCAACAAAAGACATTATGGTAACTATTGTTAGTTTCATAAGGTTTTGAAGTCCTGTATCACTTATACTGGTTATTTTGATTGGTTTTATTCTGTTTTATTTTCCTTGGTTTTACCCTCTTTAAAATAAAAAAATTAATAAAAATAAAAAATAAATAAAATAAAATACAGAAGTTTGAGAAAATAGACAATGATGTGTGGAATTATTGGCACCTTTTTTTTTTCCTTCTTTTTGAGACACAGGTCTGTGTCTGTTCCTAAAACTAAGAATAGTGTCTTCAGCATGGGAAAGCAGTTAGGGAAGACGATCAAAATTAAAATTATTATAAGCAATATTCATAAAAGAACATGAGCCAAATTGTAGACTAGGCTGTGGAATACCAACTGAAACATGAAAAACAAGGAAGTATAGTGAGGGTAATATATTATTTCCTTTCCCAAGAAGCAGTACAGGGATGAACTATATCTGGGTCTGAAAATGATTTGAACATTATGTATATCACAGCCACAGACATGGGAACACACAAAACTTGACACCAAAAAGAAAAACTGCCTTCTGTGACATGCCTCAAGGTCTCTCCATGCAATAACTTCATCACAATTTGTGCCAACAGGCTAACCCCATAAGTAATGATCAGTTTCTTAGCTTGTCCTGCAGATGTGCTTGTCATTTAAGTGCATTAGAACTTCTGATCGACTATATATGAAAACTGATTAATAAGCCAAAAATAATTTAAGAAATTAGCTATTCTTCTGGTTGTCTCAGCTTATACAAAAATGAGTGACCAGCACTAATTTTTTTTTCAAGATGGAAAGGGCTGAAGACTAAAGGTCAAGCATGTGGCCAGTTTGTGATCAAGCCCCAATAAAAACATTACTTCAGAGGGTCTGCAATACTCTGTGCTTACTGCCACACACACTGCCCAGAAAGTAACACACAAAGACTCCACAGGAAGAGAACAGAGAAGCTCTGCATTTGGTAATTTCCCTCGACCCTGCCCTTTGTACTTCCTTCACTTGGCTGACTTTAATCTCCATCTGTAATAAACCATAACCATGAGTACACATTCTTCAAGTGAGTTCTTTGAATCCCAGCAGGCTCAAACCTTGTCTGGGTATTCTTACTCCTATTTCATAATGAAGAAAAACGAAACCTCAGAGGTTTCATATAATGTAAGAAGCATAGGCTTTGTGGATAAAGAAAGTTTGTTCTTTGTCTTGGTTATTACAAAAGAAAATATTTAATTGTCAGAGCCTCAAGTTCCCTGTAGATAAAGTAAGGATAAACTACCAACTTTATTGAGATACTATAAGGATTAAATGAACTAGCACAACATATACCAAATAAATATTATTTTCATTTACCTCCTTCTTTTCACTCTGGCCTGCCCAAGGATACACTGCAAGTAAATAGCCAAGTCAGGCTATAAATCCAGGTCTTTTTCCTGCTAACCCCAACTTTGGAATAACTGTTAAAATTTCATCCTTATCCCAAGATTCTAGGTTTAAGAAATGCCCCACTTTTTCATAAAGTACATGAAAAGAAGGAAAACATAATGATGACCACAGATTTCCTTTTATTAAATATTTCAATAGTCAGTTGGACATAGTGGTGTATGCCTATAATCCCAGCACTCTAGGACACTGTTATGGTTTGTGTTCAGATGGTGCCCCCACCAAGCCTCACGTAATCATGCATATGGCTGAGTCTGGCATTCATGACTGGTTTGTTCTCTGGCCCTGGGATTGATGGTGTGAGTGCTGCACCTGCCCAGGGGTGAAGCCGGCATACACAGCGTGTCTTTTCCTGTTTGTCTCTGTTCCCACTTGCTGTTTGCGGTGGCCGTGAACAGCTGCCCCGCCATGCCATCCTACCTTGGAGTCAGCTGAATATGAACAGAAACCCCCAAAACTGTAAAAAATAAACCTTCCCTTGCTTCACTTTGGGTGTCAGGAATTTTGTCTCAACAACAAGAGAAAAGTAACCAAGACAGATGCTATGAGAGTTAACTGTGGTGTCAGCTTTAAGAATAAACAACTAGCAGATTAGCTGAGCAGAGTTCGGGGTGTGTCTGGATAAATGACGTCCTGAAAAAGGAAGACTCACCCTGGGTGTGGGTGATACCAAGCAACAGGCTTGTAGCCTGGATGAAATAAAAGAGAAAAAAGAAGGGAGTCTGTCCCCCACTCGACTTTGGTTTCTCCAGAGGAACTCCAGTCTGTAGTCTTCACCATGGCCTTTGGACATTCAGCTCAAGTTCCTTCAGGCTTCCAGCACAGACTCTTCAGTTGTCTAAGACAGACCCTTCAGCTTGCCATTACGGTCTGGCACCAGACTCTAGAGTGAGTTCCAGGACTTTTAACCAGATACTCCAGCTCTCCAGCAGATAGATGGACATTTTGCATTCTTCTACCCTTACTCTGCAGGTGGCCATTATAAGCCTTCCTTGAAAATTTATCTATTTATGTATTTATCTATCTATCTAACCATCTGTAAATCCATACATATCTATATCCTCTAGTGACCACCAATTGATATAGAGGCTGAAACAGAAGGATAGTAAGTTAGGATACAATGAGACCCTAATCTCAAAACAAAAAATAAAAGAAAGGGTTGGGATGTACCTTGGTGCAAAGGCTCTGGGTTGAATTTCCAGTACCAGAAATTAAAAAGTCATAGAATGCCAAAGATTAAAATTTATTATACACATGTACCAACAATTGAAGATTCAACCAAACACTTAATAGCAATGAACTCAAATTTTAAAATATATATATGAAAAACTATTACTGAGAATTTAAAACTTCTTTTTGAATGAGCCACATTTCTCAGCATTTTAGAATATTTAAGTCAAACCCAGACACAGACCACAAGGCTTACCTGCATCATGACTTTCAGGCGATCCAAAGGAGCAGTACTTGTTCGTGAGACAGCACCAGCAATACCTCCTGCCAAAAGCTGCCTCCACCATTGTCCAGACTTTTTCTCATCTTCCGTGAATTCATCTGGAATAGCTAAACTATCCCCTATGTCAATTCCCTGTTAAAGAGGAAAAAATGCCATCACATTGCTTTAATTAAAAATAGATAAGCTTAGATTTTTTGTTTTATTTTAGAAAAGAATCATGTGATTTAACAGTCAAAATCAACTTTATTCTTCAGTGTTTATAATGAACCAATTTGAGCACACAGATGATTATAAATAGTCCATTCATACAAAACATAATGCAGTATCAGTTCATAAGAAATTAAAACTGACAATAATAATAAATTTATAAAACCAGTAATTACAACTCTCTTTTTTTATAGATTGAGTGATTTTTCTCTTGTTGGTCTAAGTTATAATGAAAGGATAGCTTATAGATAGTACGAATCCCTTTCCATTATATCCATTTTCATAATGCTAGTGATGACATCTGTCAAGAAATTAGCAGTAATTCTTCAAAGATACCTTATCTCAAAATTATATCCACATTATACTTTATACCATGATACATGCTTTAAATATATAAGTAAGAATTTTTTAAAACTATATACAAGAAAGTGCCTTAACTCATCTTTTATGCTGACTGGCTATAGATAATTTTTATAAATATGATGTCATTTAAAACAGACAATAGATTCTTTATAAAAGTAGCTAACAAGGAGTATTGTATGAAATGATCACTCCTCTAATTCATCCTAAACATGACAATAGACTACAAATATAATTTGAGAAAATCAAAGTTCTAAAATGACCTTAGTTTTACAACTTTATTGTTGACATTATTTGGAGACTAAGAAGGCAGCTTAGTGATACAACACTTGCCTAGTACTCCCTTAAGACCCTGGGTTTGATCCCAGCACTGCAAGAAAATTTTTTTAAAAAATTTTATTTGCATCAAAGATTTTATAGGCAAAACTATAACAGTAAAGAGTTATGGTACATTTTGGTAGTAATCCTCTCTTTTCTTTCATTTCACTATCAATAAAATGGACATAGGATTATAATCTTGTTACCAACTAGCCCCATAATAAAATAAAAACCATGTAAATGAAATGTCACATAAGTATAAAATTTACCTGGTCAAGTACTAAGTATATTTGTATAAAACATCGTAAGTATAAAATTTACCTGGTCAAGTGCTAAGTATATTTGTATAAAACATCGTAAGTATAAAATTTACCTGGTCAAGAACTACTAATCTAATACTATTTTATACTCATAGATGAAAATGACCATTTTATTAATGTCCTATTTAAGCTTACACACTGTTACTAGTGGCAAATTGAACTCTAGGCTTCATTTAGTGCATATTAAATTTAAATTTATTAAAATCCATGAAGACAAGCCGGGCTGGTGGCGCACACCTTTAATCCCAGCACTTGGGAGGCTGAGGTAGGAGGAGTGTTGTGAGTTCGAGGCCAGCTTGGGCTACAACACAAGCACAAGGCCGGCCTGAGCTACATAGTGTGACCCTGCCTCAAAAAAACTAAGGCTGGGAGTTTGGCTCAGTAGCTTAAGTACCTGTCTGGCGTGAGGTTGTGAGTTTGATCCCCAGTACCACAAAAATAAATAAATAAATAAATAAATAAATAAAATCCATGAAGACAAACCTACTAGGAAAAAAAAATTCCTTCAGAGAGTTCCTGATGATTTTAGGAGATAACACAACTGAAGTTAATTTACATAAATATGTTTTAGCAGAATATTAATGAACTTAATCAAAATTTGAAAGTTGTACAGAATTCATAATATGAATTGCTGAGCAATGAGCCAAGAGAATTTTGTAGCCTTCAATGATTATTTTATATGCCTTATATCAGAGATAAACTAGGCAATTTAATAAGCCAGTTTCAGAAGAGATCTTTAGCTTTATCATGAATGGCCAAAGAAATAAATCCTTACCAACCATGAGGTTTTGAGACCATTTGAGCAATATGTATCTATAAAAAATAAAAGCCTATGACTTTTAGATTTCCCTATGGTAAGACATTTAAGTGCCAATAAAAGCTGGGGAGCTTATTCATCAAAGTTGTCCAAGTTTTGAAAATAGCTATGTTTATGCAATATTGGGGGATTTCAAGATATACTATAAATCTATGCCTAACAGTACAAACAGAACCCGAACAATTAAGGAGCTATTGGGACGCTACTGGGACTTGAACAACCTATCCCATAAATGTCACACAGTGTTTTTGCATAACAATTATACCTACAGCTTACAGCTCCAAAAAGTAAAGCACACTTACGGTAGAATGTTTCCAGAAACGGATAATTTCGTCAATATCTGTAACAGGATTAAATAAGAAGTAGTCCCTCCATTCATTCCAGTCTACTGTCATTGTCCCATCAGCATCAATGCTGTTTTAAAAACAATTAAAAAATAAAATTGATAAATAAAATTACCTTACTGATCATTCTTTTCCAATTTAATAGTCTTATATAATTTTAAAAATCTCATTAATGATCATAGGCTGATAGAAATAACAACTGGCATTTACAGTTCTCTTAAATAATTATAACAATCTAGATTTAAAAAATGCACCCAAAAATTACATGGCACTCATTAAAAATTACATTCAATGCTCTGTCAAACTCTAAGTCAATTACCTGTAAAATACAAATGAACAATAAGACATTAGGAGGTAGTATTCGATGGATTTATAATCATCTTTTTTCCTTCCCTAATTCAGGAAGATAATTTCTTAACGGTCATTCATAACATGTAGATGTGATTTTGAAATATGCTATCAGTCTCCTTCTCCAATTCCCACCAAGCTAAGAAAATTGGTAGTTACTGTAAAAAAAAAGCAAATTCTTTATGCATGGGCCTTTTGAGTCTTAACAAATCCTGCTACCTCAGGCTTCCAGGAAGATGGCAGAGTGATAAGCAGCTGAGAAAGAGCCTGAGAATTTTGTCCAGACACTGGAATACAGCAACAGGAGGAAGAGAAGAAAGAAGGAGGTGAGTCTCGTGGACCCAGGAAGATCTGAAGCAAGAATTGAACTCACAGAGGGAACAAAGAGAGATACTTCAATGGCAAACAAGGAGATGGCAGATAGCACTTTCTCCCTAAGCCCAGACTCACTGCATGGGAGAGGAGGCTCAAATCTGGAGACAGAAGGTGACTAATGGTGACCCCAGAGGCCTCTACCAGGGGTCACCATTAGAAAAGCACCAGAGAAAAGCACCAGCGGACACAGTGAATTACAGTGGCTGGTGAGTTATTTGAGTTCAGCTGTCCCCCAGCAGAGTGCAATTGGTTAGTAGCCATCTTGGAAAGGGGCTGACTGAGCTCAGAACTCAGAATAACCACAAGTTCCATCTAGTGGCTCCCAGTGACAGGGTCAGGGAGCTGAGTTCAAGCCAGGAAGGAGTTGAGTTCAAGCCAGCAAGAGCCAAGCTCAAGCCAGCAGAACTGCTGCCAGCTAAACAAATCTGATTTCAGCCTCACAGCCAGAAACCAGTCTGAACTTCAGCAGAACTAAAGGTACAGGCTCACTGAGATTATCCACTACCCTACTATAAAGCTATAGCTGGCTTGCTGGTATTAATCAAGTTGGATCTGGACTGTCTGCCCACATTGTCTACCAGTGACAGTAAAGACTGAACTTGAAGTGGACTTTTTTTCTTTTTTGCTTTTTTTTTTTTCTCCTTTTCTAATTTTTTTCCCTCTCTTTTCTGGGTTTTTTGTTTGTTTGTTTGGTTGGTTGGTTGGTTTGATTTGGTTTTCCTGGATGGTTTTTTTCTTGTTTTTATATGAATGTGAACAGTTTCTAGTTTTGTTATTGTTCCATTCTATTCTTATTTTTATTTCTTCCTTCTCTTTCCCTGCTGTCTTCTTCACTAGTCTCCCAAAAGTTTGCATGATCTTCCTTTGTCAACCAACCTTGATTCTAATCTCATCCTCTTATGGTTCTCAACCCCTTTTAAATTTTCAACCCCTTTAAAATTTTCTGTTCTGAGGATAAAACTGCCATATTGAGGGCTTATTTGCTGCATATGATTTTCTGGTTTATTTTAGATTTTGTTATATAACACAAATCTAGACCATACGGTTAAAAGCAGCAAATTAATAGTTACCTCGGTTTATCATTTTCTAGGCTATATTTGATGCTGTTGTTATTACTGATGTACCACTTCAGCCAAGGTAACAATTGTTCTAATCAGTTGTTTTTCCTGGTCTACCAAGACTGAAATTGCCCAAGGGTCACAGAAAATACTGTGGACCAGTGCCAAAGAACCAGGGGCTGGGCCAAGCAGGCAGCAAATTCTCATCACTAATAAATTCAAGAAGTAGGATCTTGCAACAGACTTAAAACACAAAAGACGGCAACACCTGAAAGATACCTTTGAGAAGTAGTCATTTCTGAAGGGTTCTAAATACTGGTGAAAAAGCTACTCGCCATGTGCAATTTACAAACATAAACACAGGAATTAAATTTAAAAAAAAGAAAAAAGGAACAGAAGACACTTAAACAAGATGCAACCCCAGATATCCTGCTCACCAAACGCAAACTCAATGACAAGGAGGTAACAATCAGAAACAATATACTTAATGACTCTGGAGCACATAAAGATTTTTAAAAAATAGAGGATCTTAGGAAAGTGATAGAGACTACGAACACCCAACATAGAAAAGAAATGGAATCCATGAAACACATTCAAACAGATAGCCAGGAGATTAAGAATTTCATTAGAAATATACACAGCAGAATGAGCTAAGGTGAGAACAAAATTTCAGATATAGAAGACAGGATTGCAGCTGGCAATCATGAAAAGGAAGATTTCTTAAAAATAGCAAGAGACCATGAAAAATCAATCCAGCAGCTGCTAGATGATGCAAAGAAGAATAACATAAAATTGATCAGAGTCAATGAAAAAGCAGATAGGTAGGGCAAATGACATTTAAAAAAAAAACTGTTTGCAGATGTCATGGCAGAAAACTTCCCAAGCAGGGGAAAGAATTTGATAGATGAGTAAGGCACAGAGAACTCCAATTAGCCATGATCAAAACAAAACAAAAAAAAATCTACACCAAGGCATATAATAGTCAAGATTCCAGAAATTCAACATAAGAACAGAATAGTAAAAGCTGGTAGAGAAAAGAAACAAATCACCTATAAAGGAAAGTCCATCAGAATCACAGTAGACTTCTCAACACAAATCTTCAAGTCAAGGACAGCTTGGACAGAAGTATTTCAAGCCCTAAAACAACCTCCAACCCACATTGATGTACCTGCAAAACTATCTTTCAAAACTGATGGAGAAATAAGATACTTCCATGAGACAAAACACCTGAAGAAATTCGTGACCACAAAACCAACACTCCATATTGCTATGAAGGACATTCTAGAAAAAGATAACAAGGCCTACCACACCATGAAGCCCAATAGAATGAATCCACCAGGCAAGGCAAGCAAATAAACAGAGGGGGGAAAAAAATGAACCAACAGCAGGAAAATAACATAATAATACATACCACTTACAACCATCAGTGTTAATGGTCTCAATTCACCAATCAAAAGAAACAGACTGGCAGAATGGATCAAGAAGCAAGATCCAACAATATGCTGCATATGAGAAACACATTTAATTCATAAAATGTTCATAGACTGAAAGTCAAAGGATGGAAAATCATACTCCATGGGACACGAACCCAGAAAAAAGCAGGCATCGCTATTCTGTTTACAGACAAAGTGGATTTCAAGCCAAGACTTATAAAGATAAAGAAGGTCACTACATCCTTGTTTTTGTTTGTTTGTTTGTTTTGCGGCACTGGGGATCGAACTCACAGCCTCACACTTGCCAGACAGGCGCTTAAGCCACTGAGCCAAACTCCCAGCCCTTGGTCACTACATCCTTGTAAAGGGAACAATCCAAGAGGAAGAGATAACAATTATACTTAGATATGTATCAAATGCCAGTGTACTCAACTACACAAAACAAGTATTAATGGACATGAAAAAATCAAATAAGCACTAATAAAATTATAATGAGGGACCTCAATACCCCTCTGTCACAAATAGATCAACTAGACAAGAAATCCTGCTACTTCATTTTCAACTTTAAAATTAACATATGATAATCTTAAATATTTATTGAAAATTTTTTGTTCGATTTACAAGCTTTTGACAATAAAGCCATTTGTTGTTGTTTTTCCTGAGAGTAACAAAGAATTGTGCCAGAATTTTGACTATCTTTTTCACTATAGCACAACCACATCATAAGCCAACAGGCATAAAGTACTCATTTATTTGTTGAGTTAATTGATATCTTTGAAAAAATAAATTTCAGTGTCTCTCTCAATTTTATACTACAATTTGTGTGGAAACTATGCATAAAGATAGCAGCAAATGAAATGCAATCTTAAATTATTTATTATTGTACTTCCTAAATATTATTTTATACTTCAGTCTGCATATATAAATTATATAGTATTAACATTTCATATCTGCATAAGAATCCTGGTCATTTCTTATATTTATATCATTCCAGGTTGCAAAAATTAAAGCTGTATTCTTACCACTATTTCCTCTTTTAATTATCTGACTCAAACTCTTAGTCTCTCACACATGATCATCCTCCACATTGCAACTAGTTCTGTTATTTCATTCACTAATATAAACAAAGCATCTAAAAGAATGTCTGGCATAACTGGGAATTTAGTTCAGCGGCATAAGCACCTGCCTAACAAGCACAAAGTCATGAGTTTGATACCTGGCACAAAAAAAAAAAAAAAAGAATGCCTGGCACAGACTAAATATACACTGAATGAATAAATGAATATCAAATTTTGTAGTTTAAGGCCAAGAACACTTAGTACTGACAAGCTTCTCAGGTAAGATAGTCTCACTGTATGTTGAGCTGTATTTCTCCTCAAATGCTAATGCTTTTGAGCATTCATTAGCATATTTATTTGCTATTCGTATTTCCTCCTGAATGAAATGCTGCTCCATGTTTTTTGCCCATTTTTAATGGGTAGCACATCTTTGGCTTATTCATAATGCTCCATATAACTGACTATAAACTTTCAAGTTACCAGTTGGTAAATAATTCTTCTGTCATTTCACTTTATTTATAGTGTCCAAGTATAGATGCTTTAATTTTAACTCACCTGAATTTATCTTTTTTTTTTTTCATTTCTGGCACATTATGTATTGTTTTAAAAATAAATTCTTACTCTGAGATAAAGGTGCTCCTTTCAGTTCCCCAACAGTGACACAGTTTAACTTTCCTGTTAGGTTGATATTTGTCTCAGGTATTAAGTAGGTATCCAATTTCAGTTTTGTGCCCCAACACCATTTATTGTGTAGTTTTTCCTTTTCCTAGAGATTTTCAAAGCTACTTCTGTCATGTGACAAATCCAAAATATGGATGGGTTTGTATCTCTAGTAATAATGTCCATTTGTCAACTTGTCGATTTCCATAGCAATGCCATTGTCATAAGAACAGCTTACTAAGAACTCTTAATATTTAAAAGAGTAGGTTTCAAATTCCTCAGTTGTTTTTTTAAGCAAAAAAAAAGAAAGAATAAAAATGATACAGAATTTCAAAACAAAATAATAGGAAATTAACACTAGTTAATATATTGCATATTGTTATCTTAAAAGCAGTTGTTCAGATTACAAGATTGAGGCATGAAAAAATGATCAAATAATGAAAACACAAACTGTATTTTTTGATGAATTAACAGATTAGTAGTATAGTTATCTATCATATATATATACATACACACATATATATTTATATAAATATAATCTTTTCCCTTCTTTCTTTTCTCCTTTTTCCCTATCCCAGTTGTTCTTTCCTTTTGAGCACTTTCTTTCCCTTTGATTTTCACAATATCTATTGCACATTTACGATCTTTTTTACTCTATAAATATTGGAGGTTTTTTTACACTAGGGAGACAATACAATATTTACACATGAGTCTGATTTATTTCACTTATGACTATGGTCTCAAGTTGCATCCATTTACGTATAAAAGCCTTGAGTTTATCATTCTGTACAGCTGAGTAATGCTCCATTGTATAAAAATATATATTTTTTATCCATTCTGTGGTTGATGGGCATTTGGGTTGTTTCCAAGATTTGGCTATTACAAATTGTGCTGCTATAAACATGGATGAACATATATTGCTGTGGCATGATGTTTTCAGTTCTTCTGGGAAAATACCCAGAAGGGGAAGAGCTGGATTGAATGGGACCTCCAATCCTAGTTTTCTGAGGAATCTCCACACTGATTTTCACAGTGGTTTTACCAGTCTACATTCCCACTAACAGTGGAGAAGGGTTCCTTCTTTCCCACAGCCCTGCCAACATATGTTATTGGTTGATTTCTTGATGACAGCCATTCTTTCTAAAGTGAGATGGAATCTCAATGTTGTTTTAAGTTGTATTTCTGCAATGACCCACAATGCTGTACATTTCTTCATGTATTTATTTGTCATTTGCATTTCTTCCTCTGAGAAGTGTGTATTCAACTCAGATGATCATTTTTGAATTGGGTGTTTCTGCTTTAATATTTAGATCTTTGATCCATTTCGATTTTAGTTTAGTGCACGTTGATAGACATGGGTCTAGTTTTAGTCTTCAGCGATTTTTGGAAAGCCCATTTTTCTAGCACCATTTATTAAAGAGGCTGTCTTTCTTCCAGTGAACATGTTTGGCCCCTTTGTCAAAGGTAAGGTGGCTGAGTGTCTTTGTAGTTGTGTCTGCAACTTCTAGTCTGTTTCACTGATCCTCAAGTCTGGTTTTTTGCCAGTACCACGCTGATTTTATCACAGTAACTGTGTAGCATAATTTCAAGTCAAGAATTATGATGGCTCCTTCCTTGCCTTTGATGCCCAGGATTGTCTTTGATATTCTAGGTCTCTTCTGTTTCCAAATGAATTTTAAGAATCTTTTCTCTAGATCTTTGAGGTATGCTAATGGTATTTTGATCAAGATTGCATTAAATTTGTATAACAGTTTTGAGAGTATTGTCATTTTCACTATGTTGGTTTGTCCTATCCAAGAGCAAGAAATATCTTTCCGTTTTCTGACATCCTCTTCAATCTCCTTTTTCAGAGTACTATAGTTTTCAATTGTCTTAGTTACTTTTTACTTGTTGCCGAGACAAAATACCTGACACCCAAAATTAGGGAAGGAAAGGTTTATTCTTACAGTTTCTCGGGAATTTCAGTCCTACTTAGTTGGCTCCAAGTCAGCATGGTGTGGAGGGGCTGCCATTCATGGTGGCTGCAAGCAATAAGGCGCGCAGGCGAGAGAGCGAGAGAGGGCAGAAGACCCACCTCCCTTACACTGTATGTCGGCTCCACCCCTGGGCGGGTACAACACTCACATTGCCAATCCCGGCACTAGACAACAAACTGAACACAAGCAAGGGCCAGACTTAGCCCCATCAAAAGTATGTGAGGACTTGGGGGTACATAGCATATCACCCAATACATCAATATACAGATCTTTTACACCCTTCGTTAGATTGATTCTTAAGTATTTCATTTTTTTGGATGCTATAGTGAAAAGTGTTAGTTCCATAATTTCTCTCTCAGCAAGTTTGTTGTTTGTGTACAAAGACTTTTGAGTGTTGACTTTATGTTTAGCTATGCTGCTGAATTTGTTTATTAACTCTAGTAGTCTTTTGGTGGAGTTTTAGGTGTCTTCTATGTAGCTTATTGTGTCACCTGCAAATAACGATAATTTAACTTCTTCCTTTCCTATCCTTATTCCTCTTATTTCTCTCTTGTCTAATTGCTCTGGCTAATATTTTCAGAACTGTATTAAATAGGAGTGGTGATAATGGACAGTCTTATCTTGTTCCTAATTTTAGAGTGAAATTCCTCAGTCCTTCAAGAATGTCTTAGTTATCTTGGTTATTCTTTTATCTTTTCTCTTTGGTATGAATTTGAGGCTGAAATTGACAGGTTCCTCAAAAAAAAAAACACATAGGTTCTTTTCAATGGTATGAAATCTCTATTAGCAACTTTGAGAGAAAACATACCTTTTCTGCACTGAGTCTTCTTTAATATCATCTAGTGAAATTTTATGTTATTCTTATAAATGTATTGATTATGGTACTTTTTTACATACAGCTGATTCCATTTGCCAATGTTTTATTTAAATTTTTACATTTATGTTATAAATCATAGTAACCTGTAACTTGCTTCCTTCATCAACTCATCTGGTTTTGGCATTATGGTCATAGTGGTCTCACAGGAAAGACTGGACAGTGTATTTCTACATTTTGGAAATGCTTTTAGTTCTGTTCTTTGATAGTTTTCGAAAACTATATGGTGCTAAAGTTTCATTATGAGAAAAATTTAAATTAATGATGCAATCTCTTTGTTTAGGTACTATTGGTTATAACTAGGTAAGTTACATTTTTTCTAGAAATTCACCTATTTTATATATTTTCAAATTTATTGGCATAAAATTATTCATATTTAGTCTTTTCAGAATTTCGGATGCATCTATTTGCAAACATAACTTATTTACATCTCATTTCACTTTTCCCACAATTTCTCCAGAAGTTTGTCTTTTCTAACAACCAACTTCTGGCTTTTTTTATCCTATTTCTATGACTTTATTATTTAGTTATACTGCTATCTTTATTATCTCTTCCTTTTATCTTCTTTGAGATTATTTTGGTTTCTCTGCCTTAACTTACTAGGCCATTAGTTTTCAACTCTTATTAAAAAAAGTAATTAATGAAAGTTTGAAGATGATAAAATTCCACCGAAGTACCACCTTAGAAATAGTACACAAGTTAATATTCTCAAGCCAAAATTCCATTTATAACTTCCTCTTTGAACCATAAGTCACTAAGAAGTGCGTATTAGTCTATAGTATTTTGTTATAGCAGCCCAAGCCGAAGAATATACTTTGATCTATTCTGTAGCTTATTTACAATTTGCATTATTCCTAAAGCCACCAAAGAGAATATGTCTTAGAACAAGAGAAAAACCCTCATTCTCTTGGATGAATGTGCCTTTAGAAGCAGAATCTTATATGCTCCATATTCCAAGGTCAAAATTCTATCTTATTTTCATGTTTTAGTTTTTCATTTCCTCAGGAAAGTCTTCATGCTGGAAAGGTTCTTATAAAAGAAATTCTGAATAGATGGAAAGGAAGAAAATGCTAATGTATTTTCCCATAAGAAATAAGTATTTCTGTGAGGGAATATACAGATACAAAAGGAGATGCACCTAACAATAAAGCTATTATAAAGCAACTTTTTTAGTAACGTTAAGGCTGAAAACATTCACAAGAATAGTACTATAATGTAATCATCCTTTTGAAAGTACTTGGACTTCAGGGGTTATGCCTCTATTCTGTGAAATAAAGTATTAAATTCATAAAATTCTGACTCACTGAAAGTTGACCTGACTCCCCTGGACAATAATGACCAAACTGCATCTCTGTGTTCTGTGAATTTAAATCAGTATTGTTCTGTTAGCCTGCAGAGCTTTGGAATTACCCTCATACCCAGTCACACGTAGGTTAAACAACCTCAAGAGTATCCTAGACTCTCAATCTTGAAACCAGTTTGATTGATGCATTAGAAAAAAAAAATGAGGAGAAAAAAAGCAACACCCAAACCCTTGGCTTCTTATCTCTGGATTTAACTCTTTACTGTAGTCCACTGCCACTGTGGCTTTACCAGAAAGGGTAGTCTAAGGTTCCCACCCCTATTTCTATATAGTAAGAAGAACATTTGTAAATCAGACTTATTGCTAAGTCCAACAAAGTGAGTCTTAAACACATTTGACACAAATCATTTATGTTTTTTGTCTTTACTCTACATCATCATTGCTTTTTCTCTTGCTTCCAGACCTCTGGGCTCTGAATGAGCACTGTACCACTGTTCGCCATCACACTGCATAGTAAGTGCACAGCAGCACAACTGTGACAATGGCCAGTTACTTCTGCAATTTGCTCGCATCTACCAATGCATCAAATGTCTGTAAGTAGGGGACTTAATGTACTATAGATATGTATGTGCACACACAGAATGAAAAGGAAGAAGTGGAAGGGAGAGATAATGGATGTATATAATGAAGAAAGGTGAGGTACAAGGAGGTACTTTACAGCCACACCTATGAACATGTATCTCTAATGCAGAATATTAAACTAAAAAATAATTGTCAGTAAGATGAAGAGCTTACCTTTGAAGAATCAACTCTGCTTGTTTTTCAGAAATAGTTAGACCCAGTATCTGGAGAGACTGAACAATTTCTGAAGCTTCAATCTTTCCTTTAAAAATACAAAAACAGCATAAACTCAGAATTGAAAGAACCTTAGAAAGCGTGAATTTCAAATCTCTCTCATTTAAGAGAAAGCTTTGAAATGATTAAGCCAAAAATTACACATCTGCTTAGCTACACAGTGCAACAACAATATGCAAAACTTAAATACACGAGCCAAGGCCAGGGATATAGCTCAGCGGCACAGCACCTGTCTGATAAGCGCAAGATCATGAGTTCAATTCTTGGCACCAAAATAAATAAATAAATAAGTCAGTATGCACCCTTTATTTCAGTAATCATAATAATCTTGTAGATAAATAATGATATTCCTCTAAAGAGGCAAGAGCTCAAGCAGCCTTATTGGGTGAGAGACTCAAAACAAGCACAACAGAGATTCAAATCAAAATCTGAGTCTGAGGTGAATTCAATTAACCTAGAATCCACTCATTTAAAAAGTACCTACTTATAGATTTTAACAAATGATTAGATGTTTATTATGAGTAAAATTATATGACTATAGGCTTTCTCCACTAAAAGTATGAACTCCACATAAAGTAGAAAATGAAGCAATGGAGCTAAAGAGCATACACTCCACTTTGGCAAACCTGGCAGCAAAAAAATAAGCAAGGAGAAAAGGGCAATGGAAGAGAAAAATGTTTAGTATTAGGTAAATCATATCACATTTGTGGAGAGGAGAACAAGCAGAAGGAAGAGAGGGTAAACAAAGTACAAACAATAAATGCAAACAGTTCAGCATGTCCCTGGAGCAGCTCACATGACTAGCCTACATGAACTTGGATGAAGCAAAACAAAATGAGAGAAAGCTACCTGAGCAGGATTAACAGCTTTTCTCAGAAAAAGAAGACCAAAATTACTGTTAGTGAAGGGTGAAAGGAATGACTTCATCTAGGAAAAGGACCTTGAAGAAATGACAGAATTCCGACAGGATTCTTCTGGGGAAAGGAATACATCATGAGAATCTGGCTGTGTTGGTTACTTTTCTCTCATTGCTGAAACAAAATACCCAGTGCCAGAAATTAAACAGAGAAAGATTTATTTACCTTATAGTTTATGGAGGTTTCAGTACATACTCAGCTGGCTCCTAGGCAAAGTGGTGCATGGCAGAGGGGCAACAGTTCATGGGAGTAGAAGACAGCAAAAGCAACAAGAGTAAAACAGGAGGAAAAAGAGAGAGTATGCAGGCTACCCACCTAGGGCAAGTGTAGCACTCACACTCATAATCCCAGCACTAGACAATGAATCAATCACAAACTCTAGAAGCCCACCTCCATGAATGTATGAGGCTTTGTGGGGACAACTAGATACAAACCATAACACTGGCCTATGCAAAGACAGTTGGAGGAATCAACTGTAGCAATAAAATTCTTCAAATACCACTCTGAATGTTCCATTTTACAACCATACTCTTAAAGATTTTCACTCAATTCTTTTTACTCAAAGCAGTCATGCTTTATAAAGTCACTGCAAACACTTAATTGCAAATATCTGAACCACTGGTCTTATAGGAAACACACAGGGAAGTTCCTGCAAGCTTTGGATCACATTTTCATCAACTGATCAATACCAGAACTTGTCTCACGTGCATTTCTGTTTAAATCACCTCATTTAACACACACTGCTGATTCACTAACACTGAATCTGGCAAAGCCTATCTCATGTTTTCTCTACACCATGGCCTTCTGGTATTTAGGAATACTAGACAGACCATTTTAAAAAGCAAAGTTATCCTCCCAAAGTAAGTATTAAATGCAAACAAAACAACAAAAAGCATGGCATAAAACAGATCACAAAGACACTTGTTTATATTCTGAAAGCTAAACTAAGAAGGCAGAATGTCACCATATTCTACCTCAGCTAGGAATGTGCATATTGCATAGATGCCTTGTGTAGGTCCATGAATGACTGGGAAAGCATTGTGAGTATACATTTTAGGATAACTTTCAATGTTAAATTTTAGCAAGTAAGCAGGAAATTCATAGCGTTCACAAATAATAAGGATCAATTGCATATGCTTTGGTTCAAGGAAGCTTGATAAAAAATATGTACCTATAATAATTTCAAAATATACAAAAAAAATTAAATTACAGGGACATTGTTGACATTTACAACAAACGTATCATTAAAATTTCATCTTTATTTCCTATAATTTTCACTTAGAATTTTCTGAAATAAACGATTTATATATTGGAATGATTAGCCATTGTTATGGTTTGTGTCTGGATGTCCCCCCAAACCCTCATGCAGTCATGCGGGGGACAGGTTTTTTGGAGGTGCTTGAATCTACAGTTTGTGAATGATTCATGGTCTGATGCTGGGATTAAGGGTGTGAGCGCTACACCCACCCTAGGGCAGGTACCCTGCATACAGTATTAGGGACAGAAAGAGGATTGTTTCTCCCTTTTGCACTTGTTGCTTTTGCTGTCTTCTGCCACCATGAACGGTTGCCTCTCTGCCATGTGCCACCCTGCCTGCCTTGGAGCCAGCAGATTATAGACTGAAACCTGTACAAACTGTGAGCTAAACAAACCTTTCCTTGTTTAACTTTGAGTGTCTGGTATTTTGTCTCAGCAATGAGAAAAATAACTAAGACAACCACTAATTATCTGGCACTTGATCCTGAGCTAGATCCATCTCTCAACTATCTGCTGCCCTAACTATAGAATCTTCTCTCTATAACTGAACTATTGAACTGTTGATCCAGGTTGGGGCAAAACTTCCCAATGAGGAAGCAAAGTTGATTGAAAAGAGTAAATTTTACTTGAATATGGAACTAAGACTAGACTTGGGAACATACAATGTACAGTTTATTAGAGGACACAAATGTTCCAATAGTAAAACTATCTTTTTCTAGCTAACAGTCATAGACCAGAATCATCACCAAAACCATTCAAAGGGTTTAGCTGTTTGTTTGTTTGTTTGTTTGAATTTAATTGAAGTTTATGTTCAGTATAAATCAGGAGTAGAAAACTATAATTCTGAAGCCAAAGAAAGCCTGCTGCCTTTGTAAGTGGAAGTTTTGTTGGACCCAGCCATGCCCATTTTTTACATACTGTCCTGGCTAAGTACCACGTATTTTCTCTAAACCTACTTGTTCACCTTGTTTCTTGAATAACAAATTGTAAATGGAATGACTCTGAATATTCACAAGTAGGAAAGGAGTTTGGTACTGTTATGATTTTTAATACAATTCTCATCCTATCAAAGGTTGCCTCTGGAGAGGGTCTAGAGATCCTAACTCTTCCACTTCTCATACTATGACTTTTGGGCTTTTCTTCCCCTATATATGTGGGACTCTTAAATCTAAGCCACTACCCTACAGAAGCCATAAGCCTACCCAGAAAGCACATACTCAAATGTGTACATGCTATTTTTTTCTAATTTTCAGAATCAGAGAATATGTTCTCAAAATGATTTTTTCAAAAAGATTATCAAAAGTAAAATAATCTGAAAGCTTAAAAATGTTAGAATACACAATACATGCCTATAGATGAACAAAATACATACCACTTCGAAGAGGGCAAGAAAACATACTTGTTTTTAGCCCATTGCTTTAAGTCAAATCAGCATAATGTTCCATAGTTAACATTTTAGGATTTTTCTTAAGTATAGCAGACAAAGTTGATTTATAGATTTTCTTCACTGAAAGTATGAACTCCATATAAAAATTACATTGCTAAAATAAATATTAACACAAGTAACAATTATCATCTACAAAACAAGACAAAATACACATCATTTTAGACTCTTAGAAGCATAAGAAGTGTTTCTTCATAGCTGGTGATAAATAAAAGAAAAACACACCATCATTATTTTTGTCCAAACTCTTAAATGCCAATTTCATTTTTTTCTCATGGTCTTTAAGGTACTTCATAAATTCTTCAAAATCCAGCTTCCCATCTTTGTTGATGTCTCCAGTTGTAAAAATTTTCTACAAAAAAAAGTGCAGATATTTTATTGTCATCATGGACAATAGTACTAAATTAATTTTACACATACTTCAAGCAGATTGGCTGTTTTCCTGTAAGACTACCTTTCTACCACACATATTCATCATTCATCATGGCAAATCTGTAATAAAAGTAAAGTATTCTACTGCAAAAGACTCCAGATCTTGTGTTACATTTTTATTTAGAAAAATAATTATTTCTACAAAACACAGCATTTTTAGTGCTAATCACACCCTAAATTTCTAGACATATACTCTATAAACCACAAGATGGAAATCAAACACTTGGCTTAGCATAAGATTGACGTATCTAACACAGTGTTTTTCCTCTTAATTCCCAAAATTAGAAAATCTCCTCTGACCTTATCTTTTAAAAGTTTAATGTTTAAGAAAAAAAAAACACGTATTTCTACAACTTTTCTCATATTAAGAGAGTTACAATCACCAAATGACTTCAATTTAGCAAAAATATGAGAGGCTAAGATTTCTTTTTTTAATTTTCTTGTATGTTCCTCTGTGAAAATAAGTGATAACCAACCAAACAAGAAAAACGAAAGCTATTCATCATGAAACTTTACTGTAGCGAGGTAGTCAATCACTGTCACTTGTGTTTTGCTAGACTTAACAGGGGGCAGAATACTGGGAAGCTATACAGTAGGAAAAGGGAGGTTTCAGATGTGCCTAAGTCGGTGATTGTTTGCTTGGGGAAGCTGTATGCTAATTACAAAGCAGGCATTCTGCATGGCTGAGGCTATACATTCTGCTTTCTTTGATTGGTCCTAAGTTTAAAGTGAATTCAAAACTTAGAGAACCTGTCAGTGTGAATTTTAGGAGTCTTTAACTTATTAATCAAGTCCTGATCATTTGAGTCTGATTGTTAAAGAAGTTACTGCTTATGTTCCTGGACTGTCGTGAGAGATAGCAACCTAACTTCCTACAAGCCTAACATAGCAGGCTGGATTCCTGGGCTGTTTGTGCTAGATAAGGGGCCGGTTTTTGGACAGGTTGCTGCAGATTGTGGGTCAAAGTTATATTTTTACTTATAGTCCAGTCATTACCCATTGGTATATTCATCTCTTACTTTTCTTAGTAAATGATGGAGACCACTACAAAATGGTTCTGAGCAGGATTTAAAGTTAACCAACTAACATTCTATGTTTACTTGTGAGTCTGTTCCAGGCTTAAGCCCCTTGTCTGGAGATGGAAGCAGATTCATAGTAAGTAAACCTCTATGAATCATAGGTCCTGGCTGTAGGCCTGTAGTGGCCTGTGATGCCAGTAACACCTCAAAGGACAAGATAAGACCATAGCTAAGGACACCTGGCTCCAACCCCAATTAACTAGATAGAGACTGCAGCTGCAGGCATCTCATTCCTGCTGTCTCAGTCCTGCCACAAATGTCAACCTGGATATAAGATAGTTCTCCTAAATCAGCATAATTTACTACTTGAAGAAATCTTTGAACTGATTTCAAAGGCCCTGCTCAGTGTCCTACTGTTTTCCTCAGTATCCTCTCCCTTTGTTTGAAAACTAAATACCGGACACCCAGAGAAGTTCTTTGTTTCAGGCTGCAGAATCTTAAATTCTGTCAGAGGGTTCTGATCCTCCTGGCACCCTAAAATCATAACACTTACCTCTTTTATTTAAGCCTTTACCATCCACTTGTTTGGGAGGTTGCGGGCCTGATCACTCCATCAGTAAGGAGGCAAACAAAACAAAGTATCATTCAAAAAACCTATTAGTTATCAAAGAAAAAGATCTTTTGTATCTTAACACTACAAAAATGTTTCTTCCTTTAAAAAATCAATTTCTATATATGAATGAATTTCCTGCTAAAGAAGCTAGAAATACGAGAGAAGAGACCTCACTTGGCTACTATAAATACATACTGGCTTAAACAACAAACATTTATTTGTCACAGTTCTTGAAGCTGAAGTCCTACAGCAACACACTGTCAGATTCAGTATTTGATGAGGGCCCACTTTCTGGTTCTCACTGTGTCTTCACTTGGTGAGAGAGACGAGGGAGCTCTCTGTGGTCTTGTATAAGGGCACAAATCTATTCTCTGACCTAATCACCTACCAAAATCCCACCTCCTAATACCATTACACCAAGAGTTAGCATTACAGATGAGGGGTACAAATATTCAGTCCAGAACAGTATGTTTCTCAGTTCAAGGTCCTATGATTCTAAAGCTCACCTAAGAAAATTACAGTAAGAGTAGTCCCTATGAAAATATGGCAAACAACTTAGTTTGAGGAAGAAAAATCTGGAACCTGATGAACTGAAAGGTCAGCTGAATATGTATGTCCAAAATTAAACCACACAGCTGTTACATTATACCAAAATCTACAAGTGGCTTTTAAAAAAAAGAGAGAAGGAAAATGCTCACAGTGAAGATTCTCTTCCTTTGTATGGAAGGAAAACGGCCTGAGGTGAGAATATGTATGGCGTCCTGCACCATGGTACATACCTGTCCAGTTCACAATAAATAAGGCCTGGAAGTTGGCTCGGGGCCAAGGAAGTCACTGGCCATATCACATAGTACCACACGTTTAGTCCATTCTCTGTGATTATAACAAAATAGCTAAGACCTAGTAATTTGTAAAGAATAAGTTTATTTGACTTGTGATTCTAGAGTCTGGGAAGTACAAGAACATGGTGTCATGGATTCAAGAGAAATGACTATCTTGGTAGATGTAAATTGACACAATCAGTAGGAGGCTGGGTAGCTTTTCCACAGTGGGGACAGAGTGCTATGGATGGGACTGAAGTGATCCACACTGATGCAGCCTGATTCTCTCTTGGCCAGTTATGCCTATGAATGCCGCAGCATCAGCCGGGAAGCTCAGACCCCTCAGGAATGAAGTCACAAAAACTCACAGAGATTATAGCTTTGAGTGGAGGGGACTGAAAATAGTCAAGAAAGGAAAGGAGCACTAGTTGTGACCAACTGAAGCAACAGGGACTGTAGTTCATCCTAATGACCTCCCTTAATAAGAGACCAAGAACCGCGAAGGAGTTCTTTCTTGAAGCTCTGTAAGAAGCAAATCTGTCACACAGGTCCTCTCAGTGGTGGCAAGAGAGTTAAGCAGCTCAGCTCAGCCTCCACAAAACCTGGCTGCGGAAGACAGGAAGAAAGCAGAGTTGACAGATAGCCCGACCCGTCACACCTTAGGAACTCTGACCCACCACAGCTCAGAGGAGGTGATAGTTACCCAAAATAGCAATCACTTTCTCCCTAATCATAAAAAAAAGTACATGCATTTTTCTAACTTGGAACAATACAAACGATGTAAAGAAAAAAGCAGGAAAGTAATTCTAACTACTATGTCAGCCAGAAACAACCATCACTAATCTCTTATAGAAGAGGATGCCAGTTAAAAAAAGAATCCTGGAAATGGTAAATAATGCCTGGCCATGAGCACATGGAGTGACATTACATGTATAAATAAAATATATTTTGTACAAACACATAAAATATATGTATGAGGGAATTTATGTATAGTACAAATATATACCTACATTACAGTGAGAAATATGTGCCATCCTGTTGTATGTGTTTAGGTACAATTTTACACAATTTATTATATATTATAAATCTTGGTAAATTAAAGACTTTTTTTAAAGATAGTAAAATCCAACAAAACAACAGAACAAAGTCAATCAAAACAAAGCAGTAGAACTGGTACAGAACTTCAAAGAAAGATACTAGGAAAACAATAGCTACTATAGTATATCTTGTTATTTTCAGAATAGTTGACCATTCCAACAGGTATAGTAAAATCAAACCAAAAAAACACACAATAAAACCAATAAAAATAGAGTATAAAATATGGCCAAAAAAAATTAATCAGAATAAAGCAAAAGAATGAGAACAACATCGGGCCTTGAAGACAATACAGAAGAGAATCCCCCATTTTTGCTACATTGCGTTCTGTCATCTTTCAAAGAGGTGCTCAGACTGCCGGCCCCAGGCCTGCAAAATGAACAAAACAATACTAGCATTTAGTTGTTTTATGTACCTTAGTTGCTATCAATTTAGCCAGACCTCCGAACTAGCAGGCTGCTTCACTGGGGTGGGGAGGCAGAGCTTTGTCCTTGATTGTTAGCCCACGCACTGGTAGGCATGGAGGGGGGCGGGGCATGTTTCTCTTCATGGGGTCCATGCCTGTGGTGCAGGACCCTGGATGGCAGACTTAGTTGTCTTCTGATTGGAGGCGCTCAGGCCCGGCAGGGCGGGCTCCTGAGAGGCCCATCTCTTTCTCTTCCTGGGGTCCACGCCAGTCACGCAGGCCCCCAGAAAGCAGACTTAGTTATCCAAATTAAAGTCTTTTTAAATTCCTAGTTTCATTTGCTTTCTCTTTTTTCTTAATCCATAACTTTGCCAGAACTGTTTACTTTATTCATATTTAGAAATAAAAACTATCCAAAATATATATTATGGAATTTAAAGCCCACTCTTAAATGTTTTATGAGTCAAAGGTGAAATCATATTGTAAATTAGAAAATACCTGGACCTAAATAACAAAATTAAGTAATTCCCCCAAATACCTGAGATATATTAAAGGATATTATTTCTCCAAACTAACGATTTATGTATTTGATTCAAAAAATTAGAAAAAGAGCAATTGAGTAAACCCAAAGTAAAAGGAAATAAATAGAAATTAGAGATAATGGGCAAAATCTGACTTAGAAATAGGAAACTGAAGAGGCCTATAATACTAAAAATATTGACAGAGGAGTTTAAATATACAACTACAGAGCAGTTGCTGGCCCTCATAGTAACTCAATCCACTTTCCCGCTGGGTAGAGAATGCCACAGTTGTCCTCTTGCACTTGGCCAGTGCTAGAGGCGGTCCAAATACTATTGTATCCCCCACCCTGCTAAGGAGGATCATATGGGACACAATTAAAATGACTCAGAGAACATGAAATTACTCAGCAACAGGTCAGCCTATCAGATCAATTTGTGTGCGTAAATCATCAACTTAACGTCTTCTTTCCTTGTTTAGTTTTTTTTTTTTTTTCTTTTGTTTCTTTTCGAGATAGGGTCTCACTCACTATGTAGTTCAGGCTGACCTTAAATTCGCTTATGTAGCCCAGGTAGGTCTGGAGCACACTGCAATCCTCCCGCCTCAGCCTTCCCAGTGCCTGTGTTACAGGCGTGCGCTAGCAAGCCCCGCCAAGAATGTCTTAAAGAGTGAAATGTCACCTTTTTTCAACATGAACTACTGATTTTCGAATAGTTTTGAAACAGTAAATAACTTGAGCTGTGAGACAAAGGAACTTCAAAGAGACACAAAGTATCTTTTACAAAACTTGGAACTCACTTAAATCTGACAGCTAAAGAAAAAATGATTAGATGTTTGCGGAGGTACAAAAAAGGGTTTCAAAATTTTAACAGCGCCCACAGGCCAGGGTGTTCTCAACACTAATTTGAATGGAAAAACACCCGCAGCCTCTCAGATGCAGCCCAGTTCGACCCCTCGCGCGGGCTGGGATCTCAGCGCCTCCTTCGTGGCGGAGCCGGGCCGCCGCCCTTCTGGGTCCCGGGGCTCCAGATGCCCTCACCCTCCCCGCGCTCGGCAGCGACCCACCTCCTCGGCGTCCTGGCCCAGCGGGATGCCCAGGTTTTTGAGCCCCTGCTGCAGCTCGCCGATGTCCACCACGCCGTCTCCATTGCGGTCCAGGGCCTGGAAGAGGGTCTCGTAGCGCGTGGGCGGCTCCGCATCCTCGCAGGCGGCCTGGGGCAGCACGAAGCCCCGCAGCCAGCGCAGCATGGTCCCGCAGCGCCCGCGGCCGCCGAGGAAGTGGCCGGAGCCGGGGGTGGCCAGGCGCGCCCCGGACCGCCGAGGCCTGGCCGGGCGGGGCTGGCTGGGCGGGGCCCCGCGCCTCTGGGCCCAGCTCGCGGGAGGCTTCCGAGCAGCCAAGCGAGAGGCGCAGGGCCCGGCCCCGCGGGGAGTGGCCGGCAGCTGCCGCTGGGGCGGAGTCGCGGCGCCCGCCCGGCCGGAGCAGGCCGGAAATGACTGCGCTGAGGACTGGGGTCCGAGGGAAAAGTTCTGCTCCGTCCGGGTTCTTCTGGGAGGAGCAAGTCCCGAGAAAACGGTGGGCTTCAGCTTCAGAGTGTCAGCGGCTTGGGCAGCCGAGAGTGGCTTAAACTGCGGGCTACTCCGCTCACAGACCCTCCCAGTGCACCTGGGCGCCCCGCCAAAGGTGGCTGTCCCCGCGTGAAACCAGGCCACCCGCTCCCGCATGTCCCGCAGGATCTCGAATTTGTTCGTGCAATGCCAGAAAGTATACATCTCTGAGCTTTTTGTGTTAGCGAAAAAGAGGTGGAAGTGGTTAGTTGTACAGCTGAGATAGAAAATCTGCTTACAGCAAAGGAGTTAAATGAGAAAATATCTATAACAGCAATTTAAAAGGGGCGGAGGGCTTTTGCAAAAAAAACGGCAGGCACCGCTGAAAAGAGGGACTGCTTTAGTAAACAGTGCGGTTAGGGTGATCTCCGTGATAAACCCAGTGTATGCCTGCCCACAGCTGGTATTAGAAAAATCTCAGGCCCCTCCCAGTGGGTGGTTCTGATTACCGGGTGAGTCAGAATTTCCTTCCGTGTAGCCCGCGGTATTGGAAGAGACACTGGGCTGGGGATGTAGCTCAGTGCTAGAGAGCTGGCCCAGCGCCGGTCTCGAATGCCTAGAGGCCTTGGTTCAGTTCCCACTGTGAGAGGGGAGAGGTCGACACTTGATCTACAGACAAAATACTAGGGTCCTAATCCTTCAGGTATGTAGCTGCTCACGGGTAAAATAAAAATATAAATAACTGCCTCACAACAAAACTGCGTATTGTGTGTGAAAGGTCTTTAAAGTAACCATCGTTAACTATAATGCCATTAATCGTGACCACATTAGTAGAAACATTGTGTTCCTCTTGTCTGTAGAAGTGAAGATATAACGAACTTGTAGACAAGTACTCTAGATCACTAAACAAACAGTTGTCCCAGCAAAGCTAGGAACTCAGACCCTGAATTTACCTACCCTCACAAGGTTTTATATGACACATAATGTGGGCCCAGGGATATAGCTCAGCAGCAGCACAGGGCCTGCCTGGCAAGCGCAAGGTCTTGAGTTCGACTCCTAGTACAAAAAAAAAAAAAAAGGAAGAAAGAAAAAAAAAAAAAAAGATGAAATGTGTATATATATCTAGAATTTGTAGTTAGGGAGGGACAGCCTGTTTAGTGAAATCATGCTGAAACCAATTTATCTGCTTATATTACTCCCAACTTGCAGTCTTTGTTAAGGATTTGCCCCTTCCTTTGAACCCCCTTCAAACTTCAAAACTTCATCTGTCCTTGAAAACTTCTTTTAACCCCCTACTGTGTATTTAGGAAAAGCTGCTTGCCAAAATGTATTAGAATGGCTGAGTTTATAAGAAGCGTTTTGCAGTCATACAATAAAGTACTAAGCAATTAAAAGGAGTGGACCACTGAAACATTCAAATGTACTGTACAATGTTCTGGAGAAGCCAAAACATTAGGGATAGAAAACAGATCAGTAGTTGTTAAGGAATGGGTACCCAGGGAGGGTAGATTACAAACGGGCACATAAAAGCTGTAAGGGGTGATTGGATTGTCCTACAAGGGCTGGGGGGGGGGACACAACTGTGTCAGAAACTTAGAAAATTTTGGCTCTGATCAGTTTACTCTACATAAAGTATCTCAGTAAATCTGATTTTTAAAATCTTAGTTTGAGGAATCTTCTACTGATTTCCATAGTGGTTGTACTTTTTCACCAACAATGAAAAAAGATTCCTTTTCCTTCCACAACTGCACAGTGTCTGTTGTTTTTGAGCCCTTGATAATCGCTATTCTTAAAGTAAGATGAATTCTCAGTATTATTTTGGTTTTGTATTTCTTTAATGACCAAAGATGCTGAACATTTTCTTTTCATGTACTTATGGGCCATTTGTACTTCTTTTGAGAAGCCTATATTCATTTAAATTGCTTGCTTTTTAATTGGGTCTTTTTAAATGAAGTAAGTCAGACACAAAAGATAAATATCACATGGTTTCTCTAATATGAAAAGCTTTTCCTGGCTCCTCCCTTCACTCTTCTGTCTGCTTTCCTGCCACTATGTTGTGAGCAGCTTTCCTCTGCCATGCCATCTGTGTCCCAGTGATGAAGAAAGTGACTAAAATAAACTTTGGTACCAGGAGTGGGGCTGTTGTTGTGATGCTACCTGACCAAGTGACTCAGAAGCTTTTAGAAGTAGTTTACAAAAACCACAGGAAACATTTGCAGATGCCTGATGGAGAAGCAACCCTCAAATGCTGTGAACATAGCTTGATAAGGGATTCTGGTCAGAGCTCAGAAGATCAAAATCCTGACAGAAGGGCAGATGTTACAGACCAATCTCAGGAATTTTCCATTGGCAGTCTGATTCCAGGTCACGTGTGCTATGCTCTGGCAGAAAATTTGTCTACATTTTGCTCATGTCCTGAGACTTTATGGAAATCTGAGATTAAGAGTGGTAGGCTAACCTGCTAGAAAAATTTAAAGGCAGCCTAGCATTCAGGCTGTGGCATGGGTACTGTTAGCAAGCTCTACATTGAGAATCAAGAGCAAAGGGTTCACCTGAATAATTTTAAACTTTTCAGTTTTCCCAGGAAGAACCCAGGAATAACATCTGAGGAAAGCCACAGCGTGGGCAATGCCAGCTCAAGAGAGAGAGGTCATGAGATCTGCAACCACTTGCAATGCCATAGGAATGAGGTCGCCCAAATCCTTTAGAGTTCATATCTTTAGAGTTGATATCATATAGCCTCAGTTGCTGGACATAGAACTACAGGAATTCATGTTTGCCCTGCTGGGTTTTTATCTCACTTTGGTTTTATTCTTTCTATCCCTCCATTCCTCCTTTTTGAAAGGTTTACACTGTGCTTTTGTATGTTGGCAGTGTATAACTTTCTTTTGATTTTTACAGGGCTCACAGCTCACAGAGTGCCTGAAATCACAGAGAAGACTTTGGACTTGGCCTTTCAGCAATGCTGAAACTATTAGGATCAATAAATACATTTTTAAAAATGTTCTACATTGCTGGCCGCTAGCAAAATACAAATTTAAACAACTCTGAAATCCCATCTTACACCAGAAAAAGTGACTCATCAGGAAATCAAATAACAAATGTTGATGAGGCTGAATGGAAGAAAGAAACCCTTTTATATTATTGGTGGGAATATAAACTAGTACAATCACTATGGAAATCTGTATCAAGATTCCTCAAAAAACTAAAACTAGAAATTCCATTTGAGCCAGCTATTCCCCTTCTAGGTATTTTCCTGAGTTTTAAAGACATTGTGTTATGGTGATATACATAAAACCATTTTTAAAGTAGCACAATTTATAATAACTAAATCTTGGGAGAAGCCTGTACTTCCATCAACAGATGAATGGATAAAGAAAATATGGTGTTTATACACAATAAACCATAATGAAGAATAACCTCGAGTTATTTCTAGGAAAGTAGATCCACCTTGAAACCATAATTTTAGGTGAAATAAATAAGACATGGCTTAAATATTGCATGGTTTCCTCTTTATGGGGAACCCAAAATATAAAGAGCAAAACAGAAGATATATAATAGGATATAGGTAGAGTGATCTTTTCCAAATGGGAAGGATTTCAAGAGATGGAAAACTAGGTGGAGGAGAAGAGAAGGAAATAAAGAATTAAGATATGTTATGTACATGTACCAATTCCCCATAAGTAATGTAATCATTATGTACAATAAACAAGTCCTAATAAAAATTAAAAATGCATACACTTATAGTTCATATAAATGCCCTTCTTCCCCTTTCTTTTTTCCTCACCCTCTCTTTCCTTCTTTCTTTCTGTCTTCCTTCCTTCCTTCCTTTCTTTCTTTTTCCCTCTCTCCCTTCTTTTCTCCCCCTTTACCTTCTTCATTCTTTTCTTCTTGATTCACCAGTTAAAAGCCACTAAACTGGCTGAGTGAGGAAAGCTGCTCAGTACAAGCCAAAGTTCAAGGAAGTAAGGTGGCTGAGCAGGGCAGTGGCCATTGATGGGGTTGAAGATTAATTACATAAAAGAAATGAAGCACATAAAAATACTAAGGATAATGAGAACTAGGTTTCCTGCTGTCAGAAAAATGAGTTACAAATACCAAAAGGGTTACATTACAATTAACTCTGTAGTGTTGCATTATAACTAGTGGCACTGGTACAAGTTTAAGCTTGCAAATATTTTTAGATACAAAAATATAAAAGTATGTACATATAGCGTATGTATACTCTTACACAATTTTCCAGGTCAGTCTACTGACAGGACCTATGAGGAGTAAATCCATATACTAATAAGCACATCGAGTATCAATTTTTCTTTCTGAATGCCTTTGTCCAACAGGAACTAGAGCACTTTGAAGAAATAGTTGATTTTAAGGCAGAAACAGCAAAGGTACAACTGAGTATAGAATATGTTGTTTTATTGGAAAGGAAGTACTTAGAAAATGGAGATATATTTAAAGGACACAGTCAGCCTAAAGGGGCTTTTACTGGTCAAGTTTATGAAAATTTGGGCATCAAAATAGGTTGTTTTCACATTTTATATCCTATGAAGTAAAGCAGGAATCCATCAGTCCACACAGATGTACATACAAACAAGTTGAGAAAATTATGCTCTGAAAGAGAATGCCAACTAATAAATGTTGATGGAATGATTGGAATCAGAATATGACTTATGGTAACAGTAATTAATTCAGGCAAGAGATACCAATATTAACTCCAACAGGTGAAGGTTGCATGAAAAAGGTGATATTTATCTTGTTTCCAACTATATTGACAAATGGCAAATGAATACATTTATACCTAGAAAATATAATCTTACTTGAATTTTCAAAGTTAATGCCACCAGTGACAGGACATACCAAGATCACGGAACACCTGATGATATGAAGCAAGATTATAGCATTGCTTCTGTGACAGTTCACAACACAATTCAAAATCTGAATCTAATCATGAGGAAACATCAGGTATAACAAAACTGAAGACACTCTGCAGAAAACCTAGCCTGTGACATTCAAATACGTCAAGATCATGAAAATCAAGCAATGATTGAGAAACTATTCTGAATGAAGGACACTAAATCAATATGACAAGTATAGTATCCAAAGGATACTATTTGGACAGTAGGTAAAACTTTAATGGAATCTTCAAGTGAGCATATACAGCTTCTTTGAATTGTGCTTGCAACTTTTTGTAAATTGACTTGTCATATTGACAAAGCTCCCACACCTTTACAAAGCCCTTCCTCAAATAATAACTCCTTGGGATTCCCTAAATTTTCCCTTTCAGTAGCAAACTAAATAACACTGTTTGAACAAAACAAAAACAGAACAATGTTCATGGTACTTTATTTTAATATATCAGCAATGTGGTACAGTAAAAGTGGTCCAAGTGGTGATGGACAGAATGAATACCAGTTATTGTTGACCAGTTCAATGACTAGGAATGAAGTTATAGCAGATAACTTACCTCCCTTCTTTCTTTCCATTCTGATGCTTTCTGTGATGCTACTAGCATCATGGAGGGAAGGTTAAGATTTATTAAGGAAGTTGGCATAAAGAGGGCTGCAAAGGTGAGGGATAGCAATGGTTCATCTCTTACTCCAAAATCCTATTAGGAGAGAGGAAATAGTATACTGGGGACAGAGTTCATGATTCATCCTTAGCCTGCATTATAGTTTGTCTAGATGTCCCCACAAAGCCTCATGCAGTCAGGGAGGTGGGCTCCTAGAATTTGTGAATGACTCATGGTGCAATCCTGGGATTATGAGTGTGAGTGCTACACCCAAGTGGGTGTGGCCTACATACAATATAAGGGACAGAAAGAGTCTTGTCTCCATTGTCCTCCCCTTTTGCTCTTGTTCCTTGTGCTGTTTTATGCTGCCATGAACTGTTGCCCTCTGCCATGTACCACTCAGTCTTGGGGTCAGCTGATTATGGTCTGAAACCTCCATAAACTGTGAGTTAAATAAACCCTACTGTATTGGTTGATCCTGTGTCCGCCAGAAGGACTCGTAATTTGGACAGGGCTGAGTCTGGCGTTCATGATTGGTTTGTTGTCTAGTGCTGGGATTCGTGGTGTGAGTACTGCACCAACCCAGAGGTGGAGCCGACATACAGAGTAAGGGCAGGAGGAACGCATGTCTCTCTTGTGAGCATGCTGGTTCGCCTTGCTGTTTGGTGGCAGCCATGAATCGTGGCCCTGCCATGCCATGCTGCCTTGGAGCCAACTAAGTATGGACAGAAACGCCTGAGAACTGTAAGAAATAAACCATTCCTTCCCTAATTTTGGGTGTCAGGTATTGTGTCTCGGCAACAAGTAAAAAGTGACTATGACACCTACCTTCCTTCACTTTGGGTGTTGGCTATTTTGTCCCAGCAATGAGAGAAAAGTAACTAAGACAGTCCAAGAGGATCACATAGTAAGTCAGAATCAGTTTCAAAAACTCTCTATATAATACCTTCAGGAATCTTCTATTGCTCATGAAAGATAAAATGAATGTACCTAATACCCACATATAACTAATACCAAGAGGTTCTGTAAGAAGCTCTTTTGTGCTCAACCAAAATATAAAGTAGATGTAAGTAGATATTTCTGCCTATAAACTTTGTTCAGTCAATAATTACGTATTTATTGAGTACCTGCTATGAGCCAAACACAGATCTCCATCTAGAAGAGGCAGCAGTAAAGAAAACCAAATAAAGTCTCTGTCCTTATGGAGCATATAATCTAACCCAGGGAGACAGGAAACAACTTAATCATATCTAAAGCATCCTATAGCTATAAGAAACTTGGGTCATACAATTAGCAATAAAATCAAGAATGTACACAATTATAAAATCACTCCCCTACCATTCATTTTAATAGTTACACTGTGCAGAGAGAAATTAACAGTGAACATTTCTTATTTTAAAGTGCTTATCACTCATTTTAAAAATTGGACTAAATTTTTGTTCTTTTCTTTCTTTCATGTTTTTGCTGCTATGTACGCACAAAAAAACCTACTTTAATGTTTTGTTTGCTTGTATTTTTATAGTATCTTAAAATTCATCACCACTTGCATCTTTGTAATAAATCTGTACTTAGATATTTGTAATAAGTTTCAAATTCAGAGCCATTTGATTTGGAGAAAACGCATCTCATTAGTACATTTGAAAAAGTGCCTTTTATTTTTCAGAAGGAAAGACAGCCTCTAACAGAAAAAAGACCACATTATAACATTCCTAACAGCTCAGTAGAGGATGTTGTAACTTAAAGATGATGAATAGTTTTGAGATAAACAAAACACTGAGTCAGGAGTGCATGCAGGCTAGGATATGAGGGAGAAAAAAGGAACATAAGTGGATCTTTATTTTTTTCAATCATCTATATAGTTATAGATCCTTAAAATGCACTGACAAAAGATAATGAGATAAAATATTATGAGTTAAAACTCGGGTGTTATTCAATATTACTTTCCTGTTTTAAAAAATATTTTGTCTGTATTCATTGTACACTCCAGTATACTCTAGTATAATTGTACACTCCATTATAAAGTAAATCAGTGGGAGAAATGTAAGAGATTTATCTTTTAAAGTTATTTTATATATTTCAAAAACTATTACACAGCACCCTTCCACCAATAACAGTCAAATGTATGTATTGGGTCTGGACTTTTATAATCCCTCTGACTGCTTTCTCAGTGGCTCCATCGTCCATGTAAACTCCCAAATACATAATGTAACTTTATATTGCAAAAAAGGAGCATGACAACAAGAAACCAACTAGCCAGCTTTTCTGGTAAGCCATGCAAGTCACACAGCTTCCAGAAAGAGAAAGTCAGCGCCTCCCGAAAATCCACCATGCTGGGACTGGGAGGATCCAACAAGAAGCCAAGTAGCCAACCTTTAGGGTAAGCCATGCAAGTTGCGCAGCTTCCTGGAAGAGAAAAGTCAGCACCTCCAGTGAGCCTACCAGCACGCGGGCTGAGAATCAAGCCAGCACCCCCCACCCCCGTAAGCAACCCATTGGTTCAGAGGACAGGCTGAGTTAAGGTACATAAAGCAACTAAATGCTTGTATTGTTTGGTTAAATTTGCAGGCCTGGGGCCAGCGGTCTGAGCATTTGTTGGGAGAATGACAATATGCAATATAGCAAATATGGGGGATTTCCTTCTATCTTGTCTTTGAAATCCAATATTGTTCTCACTGTTTTGCTTTGTTTTGCTGTGTTCTGATTGTTTTGCTTTATCCAATATTCTGCCAAAACAGGATATTGGTTTTATTCTCTTTTGTTTTTGGTTTGATTTTGCCATACCTGATAGAATGAAGAACTATTGTGACGATAACGAGATACACTATGGTAGCTACTGTTGTTTTCCTAGTATCCTGCTTTGAAGTTCTGTACCAATTTTTCTGCCTTGTTTTGATTGGCTTTGCTGGGTTTTGTTTTGTTGGATTTTACTATCTTTAAAATTTAAAAAAAAGAGCATAAAATAGTTATTTTTAATTTGCTTTTTAATTGTGGTAAAATGCACATAACCTAAAATTTACCATATTAACCATTCTTAAATGTGAATTTTGATGGCATTGAGTACATTTACTTTATTGTTCAACTGATCTCCAGAACTCAACTTGCAAAACTGAAACTGTACTAATTCAATATTACTCCCCTTTTCTCTATTTCCCCAGCCCCTGACAACCAGCATTCTACTCTCCCTTTCTATGAATTTGATTACTCTAGATACCTCAATAAGTGAATCATCAGCATTTCTCCTTTTGTTACTGGCTTATTTCACATAGCATAATATTGTAAAATTCCTGATTTCTCAACCATGTTACTCTTATCACAGAGTTCAAGGACATTTTACTCTATCTGTGGATTTCTCTGTCAATACTGCCTACTCTTCCTGTCCTCACCTATATTAGTGCAGCAGAAACAGAAACTTATTTTCTCATAGTCAGGGAGGCTTCTTAGTCCATATCAAGATGCTGGTCACTTTAATTCCTAATGAGGGCCCTCTTTCTGACTTAAAGACCTCCATCTTCTTACTGTGTCATCACATGACAGAGAAAAGAAGACTGTCATCTCTTCCCTGAGAAGGCCACCAACTTCATCCATATTGAGGCTCCATTCTAGTGATATTATGACCTTAATTACCTCCCCAAATCCCTACCTCCAAATATTGTCACATTGGAGTTTAGACCTTCACCATTATAATCTAGTCCATATTACTCATCCTTTAACAACCAGCTTCTTCTAGACTCTCAAACTGGTATAAATTTTAAAACTGTCTTGGATGAAGTAGGAAAAAAATAAGCTGATTAACTTCATTCTGTCTCAATGTAGTATTGTTCTAAGGGGTGAGATGGTCATTCAAGACTTGTACTACTGTGGAAAGAGCATTAAGTTTCCAACAATGAACTGAATTTGAATTATCAACTGTATGGATTTGGATAAATTATTTACTCTCTGAGTCTGCCTGCACTGTAAAATGATAATGGCATATTTTATATAAATTGAGACAATTAAATGAGACAGCATATGTAAAAAAAAAAAAACCTAGTATGACTTCAATAAATTACAACTACCTGTACCTTTTAGTTTACTATGAAATCTGGTTACAATAAAACGGGTTCATTAAATTTGGATTAAAAACTTAGATATTGGTAAATCAGTTCACACAAACAATAACACTTACTTCCCTCAGCCTTTGGGTCATTTTTAGGTTCACAGTCCTGACTGATTGCTATCTACAGCACAGAAGAAAAAAGAGAGAAACAATGTCATTGTTTTTTGTATAACTAGTTGGTAGAGAGTTCCTATACCCATGTCCTATGCCAAAAGTGGAAATAATTTCAAAGAAAGTGACAAACAAAAAGCTACATTTGATTAATCTGTTGGCCAAGTAGTCACAAAGTTAGGGCCTCAGATTTGTCCCTATGTAGCCCAGGTAATGGCTGGTTCCTTCCTTGCTAAATAACAGAATACCAGGGTAAGATCGTCTTTGTATATTACATACATGATCTGAATCATAATATTGTTTCTCTTTTTCTCTCAGTTTATATAAACTATGTCACTACCATTTTATAATGTAGACAAACTCAAAGAATAAGTAATTTATCCAAGTCCATATTAGTTGATAATTCAAATTCAGATCTGTTGGTGGAAAGTTAATGGGAAACTAATACAGTCATTCTTTATCTTTAGTTGATCTTACTCTTCTGTGATCTTTCCATAATCTCGTTTCCATAATCCATTCTTTAACTATATTCTACCTATATAATAATCTTTAACATGCCACTAACCCTTCAGAAACATAAGCGGAATCTCATCAATTCATAGCACATTCCTCGAGGTAACTTGTGAGAAGTCTGATCATTAAGCTCTAATGATATCTGAAAAATCAGGCAGAAAGGTGTCTTTGTGTGAAATTAAACTGCTCACGACGCAGACCTTGTCACATTGTCTATTTATTGTCTTCTGTGGCTTTTAGACAAGATCTTTGGCATGTCTTCATGATTCATTCCAAATCTCAAGTTTCAATGTACAAATTATAAGGTGATTTTTTTCTGTGTTCAGACTCAAACCCAGGCCCTAATGCATGCAAAGCATGCACCCTACAACTGACCTACATCCCAAGACCTTTAATAAGCATTTTACAAAAGGTTACACCTTAATCATTCTCAGTTTAAAAGAATAGGAAGAGTATCAGTTAGGCTTAGACTCAGTCTAGGAGAACTGAGAAGCTGTATTCTGATGACAACAGGCTAAATCATTGCTTTAAGAATTTTTGTAAAATACCCAAGCCAGCCAAGACCATGGCTGAAACTAGACCTCTGAATAAAACAAGGGCCCTAGAGGTGAGGGATGAGCATAATCATCTGTGAGGAAGAAAGCACCAAGAAACCTCTTCAAGGCACTTACCCCTTGTTATAGTGTGGTTGGGTGGACCCCACTTAAACCTCATGTAGTCATAGACAGGGCTGAGTCTGGCATTAGTGATTGGCTTGTTGTCTAGCGCTGGGATTGATGATATGGGTGTTGCACCCACCCAGGGGTGGAGCTGACATACAATGTAAGGGCGAGAGGAAGGCATGTCATCCCTCTCTCTTGCAGTTCACCTTGCTGTTTGGCTGCCACCATGAATGGCTGCCCCACCACTCCGCGCTACCTTGGAGTCAACTGAGTATGGACTGAAACCTCTAAGAACTGTAAGAAATAAACCTTTCCTTCCCTAATTTTGGGCATCAGGTATTCTGTCTGAGCAATGATTAAAAAGTAACTAAGACACCCCTTTAAATTTCATTTCCTTATTTGAAAATCAGGGTTATCTCAATCTTCTAGTATGACTCTTAGAATTAAGCAAGAGCACCTTTTGAGGTGCATTAAAAGACTGCCAGGCATACAGTAAGTATTTAATAAAATAAAATTTAACTTTCTAATTCTAAAAAAGACAAATTGGACTTTACTTCTGAACAATAATAGAAAAGCCTAGAGGTCTACCTCCCCTAAAGAGAAGTCTTTACTTACAGCCATCATTTTATAACTAAACCTATCATAACATCCTAATTCATTTCCCTTGCTCTGCTATTTCCTTTTTCAGTTGCTTTGTTCTGTTGCCAAATTTGTCTTCTTACAGAAGAGCAGGTCATTATTACATACAATTCAAAGCCTGTGTCATGACACCATCCATTTCCATTTCTATATCAAAATAGCTGAGTCTGGATACTTTATAATTATAAAGAAAAGAATTAATTTAGTTCAGAGTTTTGGAGTTTGACAGTCTAAGATTGGGTGGTCCCATCTGTTTGTCCTCAGGTGAGAGCACTATGACAAGTAGCGTAACAATGTCAGAGTGCATGGAGAGGAGATTGCGTGGCTAGACAGAAAGCCAGAGAACAGAGAGGGGCTCTTCTTGCTCTTTTTTTTTTATAAGAACTTGTTTTTGGGAGACCTCACTCTATGAGATCAGCATCGATCCTTTCTGAGAACAGCACCCTCAGTGATCTAATTGCCTCTAGTAGGCCTCACCTCCCAAAGACTCAGCTACTTCTCAACATCACCACTCTAGACACAAAAATCCCAAACCACAAAGCCCTGAGAAACCAACCACATCCAAACCATAGCAAGAACTTATCATATTTTACTATATAGTCCTATACATATACATTCAAAAGTAACCAGGCTACTTGTAAATTCCCTAACATTCCATAAACTTCCCCCATTTTCACATCGCTGCTTAAGTTATTTCATTACATTGGAATGTTTCTAAAATTTAACCATCATCAAAATATCTTACATCCCATTCTTCTCAGAGTTGCCTTTCTTCCTTCTTTTACTTTGTGGCTTAGTTTAAGTCAAGTTTCACAATTCTCTCCAATCTCCCATTTTAGGTCTCAATCTCTCTTATACACAAAGTTCCAAAGTCTTCTCACCATCGGATGGCCTTGAGTAAAAAAACATTCCTCAAAATTTTTTTTCCTGTCTTTGTTCTGATTTCACATTAACTTTCTCATTACTTAATTGGTTCCTTGGGTACACTGACGCTAAGGAGCAATGTGCACTGGAGAAAAGATGTAAGTATTTTGGTTTATGAAGAGAATTAAGCCCTACTATAAATTTGTGATTTTCATCTTAGACTTGTAATTTTTGTTAATTTAGCATTCAGAAACTGATCATTTTAAGAAAACACAGTCAAATTTTTAGATCAGCAAAGTAAAAGATCAAAACCTGAATTCCAGTTAGTTTAGCATGGTAGTTCTTCATTTGGGGTATATCAGTAGTACCACACTTTAAAATCATTTCAACAGAGGTCAAGAAGGTTTTTTTAATATATAAATATTAGGAGTGACTATTTAGTATGCCAAAGAATTAACTCAACCAACCCTTAAAGTTTAGTAAGAAATACTTTAACAAATATGAAATAATGGATTTAATTTTAATAACCTTCTTCCCAATGTTTCAACTGGAAGGTGAAAGAAAATTGTCTAATGTTGACTTTTTCTTAATGCCAACTTCCTTATACTAACTGAAAATATTAAGAACCAATATGAACAAACAATGTTTATACTGAGAAATAAAAATTTCAAGAAATTTTTTAAAAAGTTATCATTATTCTTTTCACATGATAAAAGGAGGTAAGAAACTAGCTTTCCATTTTGCTTAAAATGAAACAAACTCCAGTGATTAACTGCAATATCACTTTTAAAGGCATTGATTTTTCTTTTAGTATTTAAAACATTTTCAAATCCAGCTTTAAAAAGTTTTTTAGCTAAGCATGGTGGCACATGCCTGTAATCCCACACAAGCTGAGACAGGAGGGTTGCCATAAGCTCAAGTCCAGCCAGGCTACATAGCGAGCCCAAGGCCAGCCTGAACTATAGAGCAAGACCCTGTGTAAAAAAAACAACAACAAAAAGTTTTTAAAATACCATATTAAAAAACCCAACAGAAACTACTATATCATCAAATGTTTTGTAATGTTACTCTATAGTGTATTCAAATCCAATCAAAAACAAGTTTTAAATTAGGATTCAACAGAAAATAGCAGGAAATATAAAGAGATATTAAAGATTTAAAATTACTTAAGAACTTTGCCAAAATTATTATTTAATTTCTATATTTTATAATAAATAAAGAGAATATTTTAAAAATTACTTGATATTTCTTTCCTTTAGGACAAGATAATCTTTATACTCTAGGAATTATAATTTAGTGATTATGGCAATGATAACAATTTGGTATTTCACTTCTAGGTTAATCCAAAATATGGTTTGACTTTTTCATAAGCCACACAGCCGATGCCTACAGCAGGAAGCACCTTTATGATGTTAGGAGTGATGCCCCTGAAAAATCCTTTTTTTCCTTCTTTGTTGTATATTTCTTGAATGAGTCGAATCATAGATGTTGTTTCTTTTTCCACCAGGGCTATAAATTAAAAAAAAAAAACAGTACAGTAAAACATTTCACATTTACACACTAAAATAGTCCAGTGAAAATGAGAATTCATAGAAACTGAAATTCCTTCAGAATATATCTCTCTCCCTACATAAGAAACACTCCTGTGCTGTTCAATATGATAGCTACTAGACATATATGGCTATTTAAATTTAATTAAAGTTAAACTAACATTTGAACTCCTCTGTCAAATTAGTAATATCTAATAGCTACATATGACTAGTGGCTACTGTATGAAACAGTAGAGACAGAAAATATTTTCATCAGTGCAGAAAGCTTTACTGATCAATTTAGAAGTTTTTCATGAGGGACATCAAAGGGGCATTTAGAATTGGTTATGACATAGACAGTTTGAAAGAAGAATGGATGGGTGATGGGAAGGATAGAGAACTTCTCCACTTTAATTGCCATATAAATTAAATTCAAAAGTTTAATTAAAAAGAAAGAAAGAAAATGTAAAAGAATATCACTTAGTACATGACTCCTAACATACTTCTCTGGAAGATAACAAAAGGATTATGTGAGGTTTCTTTTCTTTAAAGTGATGAAGGTATTTTCTTTTTTCTTTCTTTCTTTCTTTCTTTCTTTCTTTCTTTCTTTCTTTTTTTTTTCCTTCTTTTTGAGACAAGATCTTGCTATGTAGTTCAGGCAGGTTTTGAAGTCACTATGTATCCTAGGCTGGCCTCAAACTCATCACGATCCTCCTGCTTCAACACCCCTCACCGAGTGCTGGGATTACAGGCATGCACCACCATGCCCGATTTGAAGATACTTTCTTAAAATCTAAATTCCTAACATTTTACTCAGAGAGGAAAAAAACAGATATCTTCCCTACTGCTTAATATCCCCTCCCCAAGTATAGTGAAATACAAAATAATCAAGTTCAATTCCACAAATACGTTAAGTTCCTGATGCGGAATATGATAATGATAGCAGAATCAAGGAAAAACTGTGTATTCATGTTGAGTAATTGTTGATTAAATTTGAAGAAGGCAAAACCTCTTCTATTTAGTTCTGCATGGTACTTCCAAATTAAGGACACCTTAAAAAGATAATTAGTAACTGAAGAAAATATGGAGAGTCCAAATAGAACTATAGAGAAGAAATAAAATCAATAATTCACAAAAAGCTCTAATCAAAATAATAAACTCAAGTTTCATGCTTTAAACCAGAATTTGCACCAGGGGTGGTGGCACATGCTTGTAATTACAGCATTCAGAAGGCTGAGGCAGGAGGATCACCGTGAGTTCAAGGCCAATCTGGGCTACAAAGTGAGTTCAAGGCCAGCCTGAACTGCATAGTGTAACCCTGTGTCAAAAAGACAAAAAATAAATAAATAAATAAATAAATCAGAATTCGCTTTTATTTATTGATTACAGAGAAATCATTAATTTATGCTTAAAGCATACTTCATTAAAAAAAAAAAACTCACCTTCTGCTTGCATGCGCGTTCTAATAAGGTTCAGAGGGAAGCTTGCTAACTGCCCGCAAGTATGAGACAATGTACTACAGCCCAGCAAAATCGCTATCCCAGGGTTTACAGAGTTTTCTGCATAATGTTCTAGCCAATAATTCTTCAAAAGCTGACAGAGAAGAGAGTAATAAATTAACTACTATGCAATTTTAAGTAGAATACAGCTTTAGTACAGGGTGCTATTTGTGCTGTCCTATTAGGACAGGATATATAGATGTTTCTAAGTAAATAACCTGAGTTTCAAGTTTTCAAATGTTTCTGTCCCTGTGTATGTTTTATTGTGCTTTTTTGCTTGTTTTTGTTTCCTCTGCTTGTTTATTTTGGTTTTCAAGATAATCAAAACACTACAGCAAAATTCTGGATGTTCTCACAGTGTTTAACAAAATATTGTAGAGGAAGACTGTGCAATCTACTGCAGGCTTAAAAAACCACACTTTCTCAACTTTTGAGAAACATTAACTTTCCAAATTGGTTTATCTTTGAATAAAAGTGACTGGAAAAAATTATTCAGAAATAGGACACATTTAAAAATAAAACATCACTAAATACTTCAAAATTGTTTATTTATGAAAGGATAATAGGATTAAAGTTAAAGCACCATTATTATTATATACAGGGACAATTGTCCAATATATAATAAGATGCTTTTGAAAACATAAATTTGAGGATATCTTCCTTCAGTATGTAGCTATAGTTATGTAATAACAAAAAAGAGAAATGTGTAATGGCCCTCTGATATAAAAGATACTAAACTCCAGAAATAAAAGCATAGAGACATAAGTGGTAGCAATAATTTTAGCAGTATTACAGAAGAAATAAAAAGGTATATATGCCACAATATTCAATATTTTAAATATTTACTGAAATATAATTGTATCTTTTAAAGTGCTATATGAAATTAATTAGCTGTCTTAGATGATGGTAGCAGTACTTGCAAAAAAAAAATACTAGCAGGCCTATCCCAAGAAAACTCATTTCCATATCAAGAATGAATCTATTATTTTAATTATACACTCCCACCTTGCTATTGTGACCAAATGATAAATACTGTTCAGATGGTCTGCCTGAGACAGATATGATCATAAGAATGAAACGACCAGCCCAAAATGGAGTACCTTGGAATCCTGTCTGATGATTGCTTCACTATCAGGGTTTCTACCCCATCTCCTTGCAGGCTCTCATTCCAAACCCCTAATTATTCCTCTCCTCAATTCCGATTTTCACAGCTGTGCAATAATATTTCAGCTTTCTAAATCCTACTTATATATCAGATTTTTCTAAGCCTGAATTCTGGGCCTCTCCTGGAATAATTAAGAATCCAGAAGATTTCAGGATATAACCCAAGAACCCTATTTTTTAAAAGTTTCACATGTCGGTGATTCTTATATGCATCTAGAGTTAAAAACCACTATTATATCAGAATTTTGGATTATAATTATTATCACCAAGAAGAAATTTACAAAATTTAAAAAAATTATCAGAATATCAGCTGTCTAACATAGAAAACAAAAGGCCAAATTAAAGCACCAACTTCACTTCTTGGTCAGAAGCTGTTTTATGCAAGATCATTTATATTTTAGAATAAAAAACTATTGTTGTACCATATCTTCAAATCTAACACATAATGTCATATTTTGGGGTGAACTTACCTCATAAACTGCAAGATCTAAGCCTGCATAAGGTATGATGCCCAGCAGGTTAGGCACATAACCTTTGAAAAAGGCTTGCACACCCCCTTGCTTCAGAAGCTTCTTGATACAATCAACAACCCCAGAATACTCTCCCTTTTTGGCTACAATCAGTCTGGTCTTTACTACCTACATGCAAAAGAACATAATAAAGGTGTATATATTAGATTCAACCAAATCATCCAGCAATCTAGTGAGGACTGTTATACCATAATATTTACAAATTTTTATAGAAATAAAAAAATAAAACAACCATAAGTATAATTATAATAAGGGCTGGGCATGTAGCTTACTGGTAGAGTTCCTGCCTGCATGCAAGAGGCCTTGGGTTCAAATCCTACCACCATAAAGCATAACTGTAACTTACTTATCAACAACTGACACCATACAGAAGCTTTAAAAAGTATTCAAGCAAGAAAATAAAATTAGTGTACTTTTGATCAATACATCTGCTTGATCTCCTTTACTGTATGATAAGGCCATGTATACTGAAACAAATTAATTTGAGATAATATTATTTCTACAAAATAAAGTAAACATAGACAAAACTCAAATTTAAGAAAGTATATGGTCATGTGAAAGGGAAGAACCAAAATGAAAAGTAAGCACATATATATGCTAAAAATACATAACCTGGGACTATTTCAGTAAAGCTTGTAAACTGTATTTTAATATGACTCAGGCTCAATCTGTGCTAATGAAGTAGTAACATCCCAGACGCCATGAGTTGGCGCCAGCTAACTCTATATAGTCAACACTCTCACGCCCAGTGAAATTCTCCTGATAAGAACCTCTCTCTCCTTATTGTTTTAATTTTTATTAATTTAACTTAAGGGAACTCTATACATGTTTGGAGAAATGGCTCTTCCAAACAGCCAATACAGAAAAAACCACTTTTGTCTTGATGAAGGAAACTGTGTAATATGATGGGGCTGCCCCTGTGCACTCAGTAGGAATCCGTTTGTTTCACGGGCCTCTCAGAAGGAGCAGACGGTTCAGGTAATCACATTATTAAAATTATCTACCCTCTCCAGGGCAGTGCACTTTCCTCTTACCCAAGTTAATCTTTTATGCCTGCTTCACTGGCAAGTTTTACTTTTTTTTCTAAATTAAGATCTTAAAAGTTGTCTTCTCGGCATTAAAAAAAACAAAAAAGCTACATTTTCCTTAGGCAAACTCATAGCTTCAAATAATATGTCTTTCTTGACTATTTTTATTTGGGGAATTTTTTCACATTGTAATTTTTATTAGAACATCTTTGCAGTACATAATGTTTACATTCTTCATATACACAAAGGGGTTTTTTTGGTTTTGTTTTGTTTGTTTGTTTGTTTGTTTTGTTTTTTTGTTCTTTGGGGGTTTTTTTTGGCTTTTTTGAGATAGGGTCTTGCTATGCCCTTGAGGCCGGCCTTGAGCGCACTTTGTAGCCCAGGCCAGCCTTGAACTCAAAGCCATCCTCCTGCCTCAGCCTTCTGAGCGCTGGTATTACTGGTATTACAGGCGTGAGCTACCACGCCCAGCTACACAAAGCATTTTAATTCCTTTTTTTTCATGCCTTTTCCCTTCTCTCTCCTCTCCTCCCTTCATCTCTTGGTCCCAGTCCCATTTGCAAAAGATTTGTCTCCCTATTGCCTATTATCTATCTTTTATTTTGCTTTTTATTTATATTATGGGTTTCTGCAGATGAAACACAAACAGTTGAAATCTGAAGTTTCTGTAACACATTTGCAACCACCCACTGAAAATCATAACCTGATTGTCTCACCAAAGGCTAAATTAAATATATGCAAATCTGAACTTACCACATCTCAGAGTCTAGCTCCCTTCCTCTGCACTCTACCTCTGTTAGCTGGATTCTGTGGGTCTTTAGCGTGTGGGCAGATTTCCTGCACTTTTTTTTTCTTTTATATTTGACTCTTTGGGTGACTATTATAAAATAATCCTATAAATTATATGTCCTGTATTAAATTGTTTCCCTTACAAATCCCGAATACAACAAAACTGGTACCAGGAGAGTGGGGTCATTGCTGTGATATTTTCTGGCCATGTGGTTTAAGAGCCTTGGGAATTAGTTTGGAGAGGTTTAGAGACTGGCCAAAGAGGCAGCACCTATATGCTGTAAACTATGTTGGAGACTCTGGTTGGAGCCTGAAAAAATCACAAAACTGTTGGAAATGCTGCCAGTTATGATGAAGCTCAGGAGACTTCTACTGAGAAGGACTGCACCAGCTGATAGGTCCCAGGTAGTATATTGAGCTTTGGCAGAAAGTTGGTCTGCGTTTTGCTTGTGTTTAGAGGTATTAACTGGGTGACAGAAAAATTTCAATGCAGTCGACTGTTGGGATGGTGGCATAGTTTCTGTTGAGAGCTTTTGGCCAGATCTACGTTTAAAGTTAAGAGCGAAGAGCCAGCAGGGTGATTTGAAACATTTGGCCAGACAGCAGACTCTGGAGGAGCTATGGATTGCAAGGATCAAACAAAGAATGTGGTTGTTGAGAAGGACAGGACAATAGAAAAATGAACTGAAGCCTTTCACTTGAAGGGAAGAGTGCATTTGAATTGCAGGAGATCCCTATTTTTTACTCTTGCATGCCCTGTTACAAGTTAATAGGAAGCAAAGGACTATGATTATAATAGTACTTTTAATATGATTTTGATGTCATTTTTAGATATGTTTGTAATCAGGTTAAGTAGTATTGTGGTTTTAACCTTGAATTTTGGTCACCCTTGAAATACTTTGCTATTGGTGTGGGAATGAGTGCAGTAAGAATTGTATATATGTAATTGTTATATTAATGTAAATCTAAATAGACCAAGACATGTTAACTTTTCACAAATCTGCCACTAAAGACTGTGGTTTAAGGAAATGTGTATGGTTATCAGGTTGACCAGGGTGGACTGTGGTGGACTGACACCTGGTGGTCAACTTGAAACACCCAGCTGAACTGAATCAGAATGATGCTGGGTGCAGATGGCCCACCTGAGGATTGTTACCTGTGCGATTGTACAGCCCCAAACCAGACGCCTACTTTTTTAAAACCTTCATTTCTTTGCTCCAGTTATTACTTACACAGAAATTTTCTGTCCTCACAATCTCTGCATGTCTAAATTCTAAGCCAAGTTCACACATTCTATTCATGTCTTTCATGAAATCCTTACCTAGAAATAATTTCTCGTTTTTGAGTGCTCATATATTGATATGCACTAAATATTGATCTGTCTTCTAGAATTGATTTTTCTGGTTTGAATCATCATTATTTTGGATCATTATCAAGAACTACTTTATCAATTTAATTATTTCCCTTTCTAGACCATAAATTACATGATTAAAATCCCTGTCTAACTTTTCTCTAGACCCTGTGTAGAACCCAGCAGAGTATCTTAAATTTAATGGATATGCAATCTGATTTGACTGTTTAATAAGTAAGCAGTGATTCTATCTATCAATCCAGTAAGCCATTTCTTCCTGGTCTATCTACAATATTACCTTTGTAGTAGACAGAAAAATATATACTGAGACCAACACTTGAAATAAAATTTAAATCCTGTAGCTATAAAGCTATTTTTTAATAAAATATTAATCTGGAATTCACTTACAAGATGTTGTAACTTGCACTAAAAGCATGCTTTTAGTTAAAATTTTATAGTAATACATACCTCCATAGGGTAAATACAAGTCTGGGCAGTTGCACCAGCTAATGAACCAGCTATAAATCTTTCAAGAACTCCTACACGAGTACCATCAAAACTAAGCCATTTCTTATACTGCATGAATGAAAGTATTGAAATGAAAGTATTAGTGACATGTAATATATGCTATTTCCAAATTTATATTAATTAATAGTATAATATATAATAGCATAATTATACTAAAATCTATACCAGATACCTGATAGCCTAGTAGAATACCTAATTTTAATTTCTGTGTAATACAGAAGTGTGTAAAAGCCCTCCATTCAGCCTCACTTTCTGTTTTTCTTCCCTGGTGAATAAGTTAATAGCAATATTAAATTACTTAAGTATATTTATGAATCTGTTATTTCATAAGGGAGATGCAATGACATAAAGGGAAAAGAAACTGTCTTTTATCTTTTTAGAATCATAGAAAACACTTCATATTGTTTGGTTACTGGGTTATCAGGAATAGTAACAATATGTAAGGCTCTTTTCTTCCAAGGAAGAGTTCCTTTGTGTTAACTCAAATAACAGATAAGTTAACTCACTTACCTATAACAACACATGCTGAAAAGAAAAATCTAAATTGAAGCCTATAGTAATAGAAGCCTTTCACAAGAACTAAAGCAAGCCAAATTTCAAGGAGACTGAACCTAGAAAATCATCTGGGACGTAAGATAGCTCTAGCAAATGGATTCTCTTGTACCCTCCTAAGCAGAATGACTTATTTACCTTTTCTAGTGGTCTATCAGGATTGTGATTCAGCTACTCTCCATGATCTCCCTCTCTGTTTTCAAATCAGTAACTCTCCATCAGAAAGTGTAAGTGGTTCAATTAGTATGACAGAGACTGCTATCTGTTCCCAGTACTCTGTTTTCTTCTTTGTTTTAGTAACACAGTTACAGCTTACAGTTAGTAGCAGCTACAGATCACATTTCCTTTTTCTCCCTTACAGATAGTTTGTCTCCGTGACTAATTTTTCCCAATGAGTTATGACAGGAAGCTGAGTGTGAAAATGCTGAGAAATAACCTTAAAAATGTTCATCTTGTACTTCACCTCTTTCCTGTACCTGGGAATAGCACTGAAGATGGCAGAGTTACAGTTAATTCTGAACCACTCGCCTGCCTCTTACTTAAGCTACTGTATTTTGAAATCCCTTTGTTACAATAGTTTAGAGTAAACCTACCAAGCACAGAAATTGACTCCTAAATATGAAATGTACCATGGTTTAGATGTGTCCCCAAAGATCCACGTATTAAAGGCTTATACACCAGGCTAGCATCATTGAGAGATACTGTGGTCCTTTAGTAGGTGAGGGTCTAGTACAAGGTCATTGGGTAACTGGGAACCTAACCTGGAAGAACAACATGGCACTGCTACACATTCTTTCTCATGTTCTTGCATCCTGGTTTATAGGGTGAGCAATTTGCTCTGTTACATGTTCGCACCATGATGAAGAGCCTCATCAGAGCCTCAAAGCAATGTCCCCAATTCCTAATATTGGACTGAGAACTTCAGAAAAATGGCCAAAATAAACCTTTTCTCTTAGCAGTTAGTTGTATCAGGCATTTTGTCATAGTAACAGAAAGTTGACTAATGCAGAAAATTAGTACTGAGAAGTGGGACCATTGTAACTGCACCTGACAATGCAAAAGGGTCCTTGAAATTGGTTTACAGAAGGAGTCTGAAGACTTTGCATATGCACACTTGGTAAGAACAAAATTGCTATAAGCAAAGCCTATGAGTGATTCTGGTGAGAGCTCAGAGAGCTCCCTGAAAATGTAGACAATAAAGGATATGCTAATGATACTTTAGATGAGGACTCTATTGAGAACTGAACTTAAGGATACCCTTGTTAACTGTGAAAAAAAAATAATTTGGCTTCATTTTGTGCATGCCCTTGATCTCTGGGAGATTAAGCATAAGGTGATGGACTAGTATATTGTTTTTCCAAACCCATTTTATTTCAAGGAGAAAAAGAAAGAAAAAAATACTAAAACAAAAATTTCAAAATACATCAATCAGGGGGAAACAATGGTGCATACGTTGCACACTGTCATCCCCAAGCCATTCACCCAGAGGACAAGACATGTGCACTCAGAGATTCAAACAATACTGGCACAAATCTTTCTCTTCAGTAAACTCGGAGAAATCAGTAGTACAACTATCTTAACTATTTTTTTACATACATATACATACACATACATATACACATATGTTGTTTCTTTCAGCTTCTCACACTAATGAAACAATATGATATTTACATGTGTGTATTATTTACCTCACTAATGAGTATGGGTTCCAGTTGCATCCATTTACCAATAAAAGTCTCCTATTTATCCCTCTTTATGGCTGAGTAGTACTCCATTGTATAAAAAATCACTTTTTTTTTATCCATTCCTCAAGTTGATGGGAATTTAGCTTGTTTCCAAGATCTGGCTATTACAAATTGTGCTGCTATAAACATGGGTACACATACATCACTGTGGTATGATGTCTTTATTTCTTTTGGGAAGATACCCAGAAGGGGAATGCCTGAGTTGAATGGGACCTTTAGTCCTAATTTTTTGAGGAATCTCCACACTGATTTCCACAGTGGTTGCACCAGTATGCATTTCCACCAACAGTGGAGAAGGATTTCTTTTTACCCAGTCCCTCCAGCACTTGTTATTTGTTGATTTCTTGATAATAGCCATTCTTTCTGTGGTGACGTGGAATCTCAGTGTTGTTTTAATTTGCATCTCTCAATGACCAGTGATGTTAAATATTTTTACATACATTTATTTGCTGTTTGTATTTCTTCATCTGAGAAGTGTGGATTCATCTCAGATGCCCATTTTTGGATCTAATCTTTAAATCTGGGAGGGATGATTTTTTTTTTAGTTCTTTATATGTTCTCAGTAATAAACCTTTGTCCGACGTACACCTGGCAAACATTTTCTCCCGTGTTGTGGGTTATCGCTTCACTCTGTTGGTGGTTTCTCTTGCTGTGCAAAAGCTTTTCAATAGAGTGATATCCCAGTTGTTGATTCTTTGTGATAGCTCCTGTGTGATCAGGGTTTTGATCATAAAGTCTTTGCCTACACCAATGTCTTCAAGAGTTTTATCTACTGTCTTCTAGCAGATTTAATGTTTCTGTTTTAATACTAAGATCTTTGGGCTGGGTGTGGTGGCTCATGCCTTTAATTCCAGCACTCAGGAGGCTGAGGTAGGCAGAGCATTGTGAGTTTGAGGCTGGCTTGGGCTACAACATGAGCAAGGCTGGCCTGAACTACACAGTGCGACTCTGTCTCAAAAAACTAGGGCTGGGAGTTTGGCTCAGCGGCTTATGTGCCTGCCTGACAGGCATGAGGTCGTGACTTTGATTCCTGGTGCCAAAAAAAAAATCTTTGATTCATTCTGATTTTAGCTTGGTATATGGTGAAAGATACGGAACCAGTTTTAATCTTTGGCATGTGTAGAGTCAGTTTTTCCAGCACCATTTATTAAAGAGGCTATCTTTCTTCCAGTGAATGTGTTTGGCACCTTTGTCAAACATAAGGTGGCTTAGTGTGCCTGAAGTTATTTCTGCATCTTCTAATCTATTACATTGATCTTTGGGTCTTTTTTTTTGTCAGTACCACATTGTTTTTATCACAGTAGCTTTATAGTATAATTTCAAGTCAGGGATTGTGATGCCCCATCTTGTCTTTATTGCCTAGGATTGCCTTTACTATTCTAGGTCTCTTCTGGTTCCAGATGAATTTTAGGATTATTTTCTCCAATTCCATGAGATATGCTATTGGACCTTTGATTGGGATTGCATTGAATCTGTATAACACTTTTGGAAGTATGACCATTTTCACTATATTGGTTCTTCCTACCCAAGAGCATTGGAATCTCTCCATTTTCTAATATCCTCTTCAATCTCCTTTTTCAGAGTACTGTAGTTTTCAATATAGATGTCTTTTACATCCTTTGTTAGATTGATTTCTAGGTATTTCATTTTTTGGATGCTATTGTAAAAGGTTATTACTTCCCTGATTTCTCTCTCAGTGAGTTAGTTATTCGTGTATAGGAAGGCTATTGATTTTTGAGTGCTGACTTTGTAACCAGCTATGTTATTGAATTTGCTTATTAAATCTAGCAGTCTTTGGTGGAGTTTTTGGGGTCTTCTAAGTAGAATATCATGTCATTAACAAATAAAGATAGTTTAACTTCTTCCTTTCCTATCTTTATTCCTTTTATTTCTTTCTCTTTTCTAATTGCTCCACCTAAAGTTTCCAGGACTATGTTGAATAAGAGAGGAGACAGTGGACATCCTTGTCTTATTCCTGATTTTAGAGTGAAGGCTTTCAGTTTTTGTCCATTTAGTATGATGTTGGCTGTTGGTTTGTCACAGATGGTTTCTACCAGATTGAGATAAAGACCATCTATTCCAATTCTTTGGAGGATTTTTATTATGAATGAGTGCTGGACTTTGTCAAAAGCTTTTTCTGCATCTATTTAGATGATCATATGATTTTTGTCCTTGGTTCTATTAACGTGGTGTATTACATTTATGGATTTATGTATGTTGAACCATTCCTGCATCCCTGGGATGAATCCCACTTGATCATGGTGTACAGTCTTCTTGATGATTTGCTGCAGTCTGTTTGCCAGTATCTTATTGAGGATTTTTGCATCAATGTTCATTAGGGAGATTGACCTGTAACTCTCTTTCTTAGTTGGGTCCTTCTCTGGTTTTGGTATCAGGGTAATACTTGCTTACAGGAATGAATTTGGAAGTATTGCTTCCTGTTCAATTTCATTAAAGAGTTTGAGAAGTAGCGGTGTTAGGTCTTCTGTAAATTTCTTGTAGAATTCAGCAGTGACTCCATCAGGGTCTGGGCTTTTCTTTGTTGATAAGTTTTTAATTACATCTTTGATTTCATTTATTGATACTGGGTTATTTAGGATTTTCATATTTTCTTGATTCAACTTTGGTAATTCATACATACCTAGGAATCTGTCCATTTCTTCTGTATTTTCCATCTTGTTAGAATGCAAGTTTTCAAAGCAGGTATAGATGATTTTTTGAATTTCTGCAGGGTCTGTTGTGATTTTGCCCTTTTCATTCCTGATTGCATGGATTTGAGTCTTTCCTTTTTTTTTTTTTTTTTTTGATAAGGTTGGCTAAGGGTTTGTCAATTTTATTTAATCTTTCCAAAAACCAACTCTTCATCCATTAACTCTTTGTATTGCTTTTTAGTCTCCAGTGTGTTAATTTCTGGTCTGATCTTTATAATTTCATCCCTTGTACAGGCTTTTGACTTAGCCTCCTCTTCTTTTTCTAGAAGTCTGAAGTTCAAAATTAAGTTTTTTATATGAGCTTGCTCTGTTTTCCTGACATGGGTATTTCCCTCTTAAGACTGCTTTCATTGTGTCCCACAAGTTCTGGTATATTGTACTGTCATTATCATTCAACTGTAAAAATTGCATAATGTCTTCTTTAATTTCATCTGTGACCCATTTGTTGTTCAGTAGGTAGCTATTTAATTTCCACGTGTTTATGAAGTTCTTGTGGTTTCCTTTGGCATAGATTTTCAATTTCATTGCACTGTGGTCTGATAGTATGCATGGTATAATTTCATTTCCTTTGCATTTACTTAAGCATGTTCTATGAGTCAGTATATGGTCTATTGAAGACTGTCCCATGTGCAACTGAGAAGAATATGTATTCTGATGTTGTGGGGTGAAACACTCTATAGACATCTACTAAGTCCAGTTGTTCAAAAGTTTGATTTAGTTCTAATATTTCATTATTGATTTTTTTGTCTAGTTGATCTGTCTTTTTTGTGACAGTGGGGTATTGAGGTCTCCTAATACAATTGCATTAGGATTTAGTTCATTTTTCATGTCCGTTAGTAATTGTTTTATACAGTTGGGTGCACTGGTATTTGTTGCATATATATTTATGATTGTTATCTCTTCCTCTTTAATTGCTCCCTTTATAAGGATATAGTGACCTTCTTTATCTCTCTTAATCAGTCTTGGCTTGAAATTCACTTTGTCTGCAAATAGAATAGCTACCCCTACTTTTTTCTGGGTTCCCATATCAGGGAGTATTGTTTTCCATCCTTTGACTTTCAGTCTATGAATTTCTTCTGGAATTAAACGTGTTTCTTGTATGCAGTATATTGTTAGTATATTGTTACTTCTTGATCCATTCTGCCAGTCTGTCTTTTGACTGGTGAATTAAGATCATTAATACTGATGGTTATAACTGAAATGTATTGACTTATCTTTGTCATGCTATTTTTTTGTTGTTGGCTCTCCCCCTTTTTTTTCCCTTCCTCTAATTGTTTGCCTTCTCTAGTGGATTCCTTCTACTGGGGTTCATGGAGCTGTAGTCCTATTATCTCTTTCTAGAATGTCCTTCAGAACATTTTAGAGTGGTGGTTTGGTGGTCATAAATTTCCTCAGATGTTCTTTGCCATTGAAATATCTTATTTCTCCATCAATTTTGAAAGATAATTTTGCAGGGTACATCAATCTGGGTTGAAAGATGTTTGCCTTTAGAACTTGGAAGTACTTCAGCCCAAGCTCTCCTTGACTTGAGAGTTTGTGCTGAGAAGTCAGCTGTAATTCTGATGGGCTTTCCTTTATAGGTAATTTGTTTCTTTTCTTTAACAGCAATATAGATGAAACTGGAGGACATTATGCTAAGTAAAATAAGCCAAATAACACTAAGCTATTTACACAGTAACATTCAACATTGTCCTGTCACCATTCTGGGAATAATGTATGGCCCCTACCCTAAAGAAGATACAATGTTTCTGGAAAATGTAGTTTAAAATAGATTTTGTTAAGAGATGACAAGAGCTAATTATGCAGCAGTGGTTGCTGTTAACATGCTAGTATCCACTATGTTCTGCTCCCTGTGAAATAATTTGTAGTTACAGATATTAATTCCCAGCTAAAAAGAATTTTCTTAAATTTCTTTTCAAATAGATGTGTTCTTATGTCTAAGTATTGGCTAATATATAAGTATGGTAGGACACATCACCTTCAGAAACCATTCTTTATGAGAAGGATGTATTCTCCTCTGATTTCTTCCCAGTTGTTACCTGGAACATGAATGTAGCTGCTAAAATACCATCTCAGACAGAGGGAGACAAGGACAATTACAGATGACAAACAGTGAGCTGGAAGTGACTGAATTTCTTTTCCCTTCAAGGCACTTCCATACCAGCCCAGAACTGCCTATCCACAAACTTCTATTTGTAGTAAACCAATAAATTTCTATCTTAAGTCATTGTTGTTTGAGACTTCCTGTCATATGTATATGAACCTAATTCAAACTTATGTAAGTGGTACAGATAATCAATATCCTAGGGCAGAAAAAGAAGATGTCAAAGTAAGTCACTTCTCAAGGAAGAGAAAAACAGATTGGGTTCTTCAAAGAAAAGACAGATAGATAGACAGACAGATAGATAGATTTAAAAAGGGTAATCCAGTGAGAGAAAATTTGAGCAAAGTCAAGGCAGGAAAAACATAATTTGTTAAAGTATAAGAAAATTCTCTTGCCAGGTGTGGTAGTGCACATCTGCAATTCTAACACTCAGGAGACTGAGGCAGGAGGGACACTGCAGCAAGTTCAAGGTCAACCTGGGGTGTATAGTTGAGTTTAAGGCCAGTCTGAACTGCATAGTGAGACCCTGTGTCAAAAATAAAATAAAATAAAATTCTCTTAAGTAAAAAAGTACATTGTCCTACATATGAGTACTGGACATGTTAAATAGGGATACACTATGGAAGATTTTCATGCTCAGTATGTGAATCAGCTTTCTGCTGCTGTGACAAAACACCTTTAAAAATCTACTTAAAAGGGGAAAGATTTATTTTGGCTTATGGTTTCAGAAATTCCAGTCCATAATCTGACAGCTCCATCATTTCTAGGCCCAGCATGAGGCAGAAACATGGTGACAGAGAAAAGCTTTCATGGAACCAAAAAGCAGAGAAAACAGCTACAGAGGAAGGAGTTGAGGATAAAACACATTTCCAACTATGTTCCACCTCCTCAGTTTCCATTAACTCCCAATAATGCCAACAACCTATGAATCCATCAATAGATTAATCCATTGATTAATTTAGAGCCCTTGTGACCCAATCACCTTTGACAGGTCCATCAGCTGGCAACTAAGTCTTTAGCACATGGCCTTTGGGAGACATTTTTTTTAGTGAAACTGGGAATTAAACCCATGTCGTTTGAACTGAGATCAGTTATCCCCATTCCTTTTGTAATCTTTATATTGAGATCTCACTGAGTTGCTAAATTGTCCAGGCAGTGCTAGAACTCACAATCCTCCTGTCTCAGCCTCCTAGAATCCTGGGATTACAAGTGTTTACCACCTTCAGGAACATCTTAGATCCAAACGTAACACTGGGATAAAGATTTTACATAGAGTCAAGAAATACAATATACAGTCTCTAAGAAACGATTACAATTCATTTTTGCCTTACCCCACACAACACCCCTCCTCTGCTCTGGGTTAAGGAAAAAAGTGGAGCTCTCAGGAATAATGTATGGAAGAATAAAGGTTAAAGGTGGGGCTCCTAAGCAGTAAAACAAGAAAAAAAATAGAAAAAGAAAACCAAGGTTATAAACAAATTGGTGCAAGAAAATTTCTTTTTTTCACATCTTATTGACACCCCTTCATTCTCTTTAACCCCATAAGGTGATGTGCCCTTGGAAAGGTTAGGAGGAACCAGAATAGGGCTTAAAGAGACGAAGTGTGAAAATAGGCTACTGTCCATCTGTAGTCAAGTTTTACACTAACTAGCGAAAACGGTGACTTTGGTTGCTTATTTGTGATCCACTGCCATTTACCAGGGTTGTAGGGTAAAAAGAAATTTAAAGTTTAAATCCTAATTAGTATCAAACAGTACATTACATTGCATATCCTCTATGTTGTTATATATCACCAGAAGTAGTGAGGATAACATACTGTTGACTTAGGACAGTGATAGTGAATTTTTTAAAGCTTTCAACAATACAAACAGCCCACTGTGGCACATATGTCACAGGTTCACCACCACTGATTTAGGATCAGGCGATTTATTTCCATCTGTGCCTGAGCTCACAAATAACAACATATATTACCAGTAACAACCAAGAACACACAAATGTCTCTGTTTCCTTTATACTTTTACAACATACTATTTTTGCTCCTGAATTGATATTTCAGTTTAGATGAACCATCCCCAAAGTTCAACACCTAGTTTTGATAAAGTACAAAGTTCACAAGGGCAGAGAAATAGTAGCTATCTTGCTTATTCGTGCAACCCAAACTACAGCATACGACCTAGCTCATGGTGGGCACATAGTAAGTATCTGAATCCATGAACCACTAAAAGCCAAAACAAAATAAGATTTTATAGATCAATATGCTTCCTGATATCACTTTATATTCGTAAGTACTGGCTTCATTTGCTTTCCAACTCTCCTAGGAGAGTACTTCACACATCTTCTGTTTCTTCAAGCCTCCAACATGTCCTTGCTTCCCATGTCACTGACGAAACCGAAGCCCAGGAAAAGGCTTCAACAAGACCACTGACAAATGTAACACGTAGTAACACTTCTCCTGTGGATGAAGTGCCTAGGCAAAAACAAACCCCTGGGCACTCATTCCAATCTCCTCTCACTTAAATCTCCACTCACCCATTCAAGGGCAATCCCCAAGCAACGGTCCTCTCTATTTCTTGTACTATCAATTGTGCTCTCTCCACTGGATCATTCACCTAAGCATACAAACATTGCTTCCTCCATTTCCAGAAAACTAGTCTCCTGGTCCCAAGCCATCTCTATTTGCCACTTCTCTTCATAGTAAATCTTGTGAAAGAGTTGTCAGTCTCTAGCCTCTAACTCTATTCTTCCCAAAGCCACTGTCCATCATCTGACATAGCCTATATTTTATTTGATTGTTGTCTCTTCCTACACATATTCTAAGATAAATTCTACAAAGACAGATAGGGCTTTTGTTTGGTTGATTTTTGTTTGTTTGTATTTGTTGCAATATCTCCGTCACCCCAGAAAAGAGTCTGGTATACATCAGGGCATCAAGAAACATTTGTTGATGAAAGTGATGCTTGTTGAATGAAGAAGCAAATCCTCATTTAAGTAAGAAATGTATGTTTTAAAGATGTACACTAGAACAATTTGAGTTGAGAAAGGACACCATCAATCTTTTATATTTTCTTAATATTTTGAGCTACTTCAGCCATGTAAACAAGGCCTTACAACAGAAGCACTTTAATGCCATAAATGCTCAAAAAAGTTTAAAGAAAAGTGAATTACTACAAGATTTACAATGAAGAAAAAAATAATTTGAGAAGCATAAAGAACATTCTTGGATTCTTATGTGACACAATTAACTTATAACTGAAAGCAGAAACAGCTCATCATAACATAAATTGCTTAAGGAAAAGAAATATCCTAAATCATATTAACAAATTTTAAAATTCATTATTGTTTTAATCACTTTCTTATCACTGGGACAAAATATCCTGACACCTGCAACTTAAAGGAGAACAGGTTTATTTTTGGCTCACAATTTCAGTAGATTCAGTCCAGGGTCAACTGGCTCCAAGACAGAAGTAGCATGGCAGATGGCATGGCAGAAGACAGCTGTTTACCATATATATGGTAACCAGGAAGGAGGGAGAGAGGGAGGGAGAGGGAGAAGGAGAAGGAAAGAGAGAGAGGAAAATGAGAGGGAGAGAGAAGAACTAGAGACAAGAATATACCCAACCAGGCTCCACCTTCAAACATGATATTTTAGAGGGAGATTTTAGATCTGAACCATAATAAGTGTGTTATTTCTCATCAGTTCATTATTTCACTAAAAGATTTATCTTCTAGTCATTAACAAATAAATTGAAATCTCTGTAAAACATTCAAACCGTTCAAAGGTAAAACCAATTATTAAATGTTCTATGAGACACTGTGACAGTGAAACTAAAATAATTACTAATAGACTTTAGTTATGATAATATAATGCAGAACCTCTCATATACAATAGCAATATGAAGACATAATCAAAAGAAAATAGTCACTAATATTTACATTGACAATTATTACTTGTGTACACGCTAGTTTTCTCTTTCATAAATGTTTAAATTTTTTAAACTTAAATTTAAAATCTGATATTAATTTAAAATTTCATAATCAACAGCATTTTACCTGTTCATAGGCTCCAATCTTAAGTGCTGTCTCTGGTGCAATTTTAAAAACATTTATACCATTTCCTTGCCAAAGAGAAAGAATTCCCCCTTCTTTTACCATCTGCTTGAACACACTAGTCAATCTCATTTTCCTTGTCTTTAAACTGTGAACCTAGAAATGAAATAGCAAACTTATTTTTAAATTTATTTTGCTGATATATGACATCAGTATTGCTATTCCTAATGAAATAATTATACATATATGTATAAATTTGTAATTCTTAAGACTGATGTAACTTTCCTTTAGAAACATATAAAGTTGATATATTAATTTTTTCTTGTCCTCAAATGCATATTTTAATTACAGTAGACCCCAGTATCTATGATTTTCCATTCCATGCTTTCCATGGTAGATATATATGGAAATGGAAAATTACAGAAATAAATTACATGCTTTTATGAAAAATATGATAAAGTCTCACAACTTCCAGTTCCACTTTCTCCTCCAGTTATGAACTTTGTCACTTTATTGACATTATGTATACACCATCTACCCATTAATCACTTAGTAGCCATTTCAATTATCGTATCTTCTATTGCAGTATTGCCACAACATTTATGTTCAAGTAACTCCTATTCTAGTTTATAATGACCTCAAATGGTAAGAATAGTGATGTTAGCAATTTGATTATGTCAGATACCCCATAAAGAGCTTCTTTTAAGTAAAAATGTGAAAGTCACATAACTTTATTTACAGTATATTGTTATAATTGTCCAAATTTTCTGGTAAGAAACAAGTAGGCAGACTTTTTGGAGATGGGGAAGGAGATTCAGTGAGAAAGGAGGTAAGGAGGGCAAATGGATCAAAAATGAAGATATGTTATATACAAAATCAGTTACTACAAAATAACATCACACTTATGTATTACAAACATATAGTAATAAAGAGAAAAAAGAATGAAAGAAAATATATCAAATTTTTAACAGTGGATACTTTTGCATATTGTCTCAGTTAATCTTTATTGTAAACTTGATGAATTAAGAGACTGGGGAAGTGAATGGCAGCATTACACTCACCAGTGGATTAATTCACTAGAGAGTTAATATCTGAATGTGCTATTCACAAGTGAGGTCCAGTTGCAGGTAGATCACTGCAGGTGTGATTTTGGAGAGTATATATCTTGCTGTCACTCTTCCCCTGTATTCTGCTTCCCATCCATCTAAAGTGAGCACTGTGCTACACTATGCCCTTTTGCCAGGATATTTCTGCTTCTGAACCAGGCAGCCACACACTGAACCCTCTGAAATCATGAGCAAAACAAACCTCTCCCCTAAATTGAGAATGTCAAGTATCTTTTCTCAGCAGTGGGAAAGCTGACCAATGTAGGTATCACAGTATTTTGGGATTGAATTGTGTTCCTCAAAATTCATATGTTGAAGTCCTAAACTAAATCCTATTCCCTCAGAATATGACCTATTTGGACATAAGGTCTTTTCAGATGTAATCAAGTTTTACTAAGGTCACTAGAGACTCTAATTTAATCTAACTGGCATTTTTATAAAAAAGAGAAATTTGGACACAGAGATATAGCACACAAAGAGGGAAGATAAAGTGAAGAGACATAAAGGATGGCCAACCATTAGACAAGGAGAGAGACCTGGAGCAAACTTTCCCTTGTAGCCCTCAAAGGAACCAAACCTGCTAGCATGTTGATCCCACAACTGTGAGAAGCACACTTCTGTCAGTTAAGCCAGTTTGTGACACTTTGTTATAGAATCTCTAACCAAGGAATCAATGTAGATTATGTACCATTTTAATGTCTGCTTTATATTTTTTTGTGCTTTCCCATTTATCTAATGCATTATTTTATGATAAGAAATGTTATTTTTAAAACATTAGAATTAAAACATTAGTAAAGTACACTCCTATCCATAATATAAAGCTAATGGGAAAACAAAGCAAAATGGGCATTGTGTTAGAACAAATCTGGAAAACATTTTATATCTGCACATGCACACACGCAGTCTTCTTCTAGAAATTTTTCTAAATGAATACTCCTAAATATGAAAAAAAGTTTATAAATGATAGCTTTCTGTTCATTATATAATTATAAGTAATAGTTTTATGAGGAATCTTTAAAGACATTTACATATCTAAAAATATTAAAATGTTTAAAAAAGATATATCCACATGAAATATTACATAGTAATCAAAAATAATATTTAAAGAACATTAAATAACTTGAATACATTTTTTACTTGAAAACATTTTTATGTTACATTAATCACAAAAATAATGTGAATTATTTCTAAATTAATCACTAGTCTATAAAGAACATCTAAGAAGAATAAGAAGTAATGCACTTAAACTTTAATAATGTCCACTTTAATTGGGGAAAAGACAGACAACTTTTTTTCTACCTTTATTTTCCATATTTTTCTTAGTAGGTATATGCTCATTTTATTTTAAAAATAAAATTTTAAATCTCAAATAACTAAAGAAACTTTAGTGTTGCTTTGATAAAATATTAACAGTTCTAGTCACTCATCTTATTTCTCTACAAAAAAATTTATAGTCTTCAGTTTTTTAGTTCCACCAAGCACAAAGCTAAACACTTCATAAAATCTTATTCCTTTTTCTCTTATTTGTTTTATTGCTTTTTGGTTTTTTGGGTTTGTTTGTTTGTTTGTTTTGCAGTGGAGGGGATCCAATCCAGAATTTCATCATGGAGGATAGGCCAAACACTCTACCACTAAGATACGCCCCAAGCTAAATTTATACCCTCAGTAAACACAACTCTGGCATGATGATTTTCACATTATAAACTCAGCTGAGAGTGGTAAATAGCAGCCCCACAGACATAACATAAACCTCACAGTTGGAATTCAAATCCAGGACTCTCTAACTGTATATCTCTGCTATTACATATTAAACTACCTCTAACCACAGAGTACAGATGCCTGCCTTTCTTTAATTTACAGTATTCCTTTTCAGTAGTGCGCAGCTCATGCAGTAATACAGCCAAAAGCAAAGAGGACACATACTAACAAACCCATTTCACTCAATGAAAGCCAAGAGATCCAATCCAGAAGAGCATAAAAAGATGAGTTCTTCCTCACGTTCTCCCCACCCCTTCTTCCCTCCTTTCCTCCTTTGCTTCCTTTGCTACTCATAATTCTTCTCTTTTTCTAACTCTTTTTTCATCTACCATCTTCTCTTATTCTCCTCTTCTTCTCTATTTTCCTTTTCTTTCTTTTTTTTAAATCTCCCATCCTCTACCAATTCCTCTCAACTCACATCTATTTTTTTCTCTTTTTTCATTATTTCTGTACTTGTCTATTTGCCCCATACTTTTTTACTCTCCCTAGTCCAATGATCCATTTTCACCTCCTCTGAAAGTTTATATCCTTATATTGTAGCTCTGCAATATCCATATATAATTTTCCATTTTGCACAGAGCAATAACTCATAGGTAGCAATCATTATTTTCAATAAGGCTATCATCATCATCATCATCACTATGTGGTATTTATTTCTCTAAAAGGCTTTAGAGTATAAGAAATACACTTTTACAAGTAGAAATCACACCAGATACTGTCAAAATCCAAAAGATCATAATTACTGTGAAAAATGATATTCCAAGAAATTGAAAAATCTTGAAGAAATGGACATATTTATAGACTCATATAAATTACCAAAACTAAGCCAAGAAGACATAGAAGTTATGAACAACTCAATAACAAGAAATGAAATTGAGGCAGTAATAAAAAATGCACAAACTATGAAAATCCCAGGAATTGACAGATGCACTGGTGAATTCTAGAAAAATTTTAAGGACATCAAATCACCATAAGACTCAACCTCTTCAATGAAAATAAAAGGAAAGGATTGCTTCCAAACTCATTTCTGGAAACCAGCATCACTCTAATCCCAAAACCAGACAAAGACCTAACCAAAAAATAAAACTATAGGTCAGTCTCCTTAATGAACATATATGCAAAAATCCTCAGTTAGATATTGGTGAATAGAATGCAACACATCCTCAAAGGATCATACATCATTACCAAGTAATTTTCATTCCAGGTTGCAAGGAAGGTTACATATGAAAATCAATAAATGTAATATACCACATAAATAGAAACAAGGACAAAAATCACAAGCTTGCTGCCAAGGATATAGATCAGTGGCACAGCACCTGCCTGATAAGTGTAAAGTTGTGAGTTTGATTCCCAGCACCACAAAAAAAGAAAAAAAAAGTCATAAGCTTGTATCATTAGATGCAGAAAAACCTGCTGACAAAACCCAGAACCCCTTCATGATAAAAAAAAAAAAACCTGAAGAAAATAGGTATAGAAGGACCTTGCCTCAACCTGATAAAACCACTTAAAACAAACCAACAGCCAAAATTATATTAAATGGAAAAAAACTGAAAACTTTCTTCTAACATCAGTAACAAGATAAGAATGTCCATGTCTATCACCCTTTCTATTCGACATCATAGTACTTGAAACATTGCCCATAGCAATCAGGTAAGACAAAGAAAGAAAATGGTTACGTATAGAAAAGGAAGAAGTCAAATTATCATTACTTGTAATGACATGATACTTAACACAGAAGACCCAGAGAATTTGATTTCAAAAAAAAGTTAGAATTTTAATCAATTTCAGCAACATAGTTGTATATAAAATCAACACACAAAAATCAGTAACAGTCATATACACATAAACTCAACAAGAAAGGGATTAGGAAAGCAATATAATTCACAATAGCATCAAGAAAAATTAAATACCTAGGAATTAACCTAACCAATGAACTAAAAGACCTCTACAAGGAAAACTACAGTACTCTGAAAAAGGAGATCAAAGAGGACATCAGAAAGTGGAAAGATGCCCCCTGTTCTTTCATAGGCAAAACCAATATTGTTTAAATGGTTATACTCCCAAAATCTGATACATAGATTCAGTGCAATCCCAATCAAAATACCAACAGCATTCCTCACAGAACTAGAGAAAACAATCTTAAAATTCATATGAAACTAGAAGAGAGACAGAATCGCAAAAAACAAAGCGGAATGCATCACAATACCTGACTTCAAGTTATACTACAAAGTAACAGTGATAAAAATGGTATGGTATTGGCACAAAACTGACACGTGGAACAATAGAATCAAATAGAGGATACAGAAACTTAACCAGACACCTTCAGCTTTTTGATCTTTGACAGAAGGGCCAAAAACATGTGTTGGAAGAAAGACAGGTTATTCAACAAATGGTGCCAGGAAAATTTGTCTATCTGTATGCAGAAGATTAAAGCTGGACTCATATCTCTCACTATGCACTAAAGTCAAAATAGATCAAAGCTTTACACATTAAAGCAGAAACAATGAACCTATTTGAAGATAAAATAGGTAAAACACTTGACTTCATAGGTGTAGACAAGCACTTTCTGAATAGAACTCCAGTTGCACAAGAGATAATAAGAATTAACAAGCGAGATTATATCAAATTTAAAAATTTCTATGTAGTAGAGGAAATAATCAGTAAAGAGACAACCTAAAGAATGGGAAAACTTTTGCCAGCTATTTCTCTGATTGAAGACTAATACCTAGAATATATAAAGAACTCAAAAAATTAGACCACCCAAATTAAAACACTCAATCAAAAATGGGCAAGTGAAATGCATAGACACCCCTCAAAAGAAGTACAAATGGCCAACAAACATATGAAAAAAATTCAACATCTCTGGCCATTAGAGAGACGCAAATTAAAATAATATTAACATTTTCTCTTATATCAGAAAGAATGGCAATGATGAAGAAGTTAAATAATAACAAATGTTGGTGTCCATGTTGAAAAAGGTACCCTTCTATAGATCCATAGTTAAAAAAAAAAGAGCCCTCCTATATTGTTGGTGGGAACATAAACTAACTACTACAACCATAATGAAAATCAGTATGGAGATTTTTCTAAGAACTAAAATTAGGAATTCCATTTGATCCAACTATTCCTTTTCTAAGTATCTTCCCAAAAGAGCTAAAGACATCATATTACAGCTATTAATACATACATGCTAATGTTTATAGCACCACAGTTCATAATAGCTAAATCCTGGAAGCACTCAGTGTGTCCAACGATAGACAAATAGATAAAGAAATTGTGGTACCTACACATAATGGAATATTACTTGGCTATGTAAAAGATAAATTCAAGACATTTGTAGGAAAATGAATAAACCTGGAAAATATAACATTAAGTGAAATAAACCGGACATACAAGCTTATGTGTGATATCTCCATTTGAGTAAGCCAAAATACAAATAAAGGGCAACATAAAGGACTGACAGAAGGAAACAGGGAGATATATTTGCAAATGGGATGGGGTCCAGGAGGTGGAGGGTGAGGGGAGGGGGAAAATAAAAGAGTAAATAAGATTTAAGGGGTATGCCATGTACATGTACCAAATACCCACAATGAATGTAAACATTACATGTTGTAAATATGAACTAAAAATAATGTTAATAATAATGAAAATGGGAAAAGAGGATTTAGAGACAGAGAGAGGTGAGTGGGGAGGGGAACAGGAAAATATTCAAGATATGTCATTGACATGTAACTACTCCCTAAGACAGATGTAAATTTCATGTGCTACAAATATATACTAATAAAATAAAAATTTTGAAAGAGAAAAACACCTTACATCTTTGCATTTCTAGCACTCACCATGTGACAGACACACAACAAAAACATCTCTATTTTATGGCTCAGTCCATTCACATCTTTCTCATCTCCTGATAAGTCTCCATCTCTGTGTTGCACAGTACTATATGTCTTTTTCCTTTTCACCTTATTTTTAAATTTTCTGACAGGTACAGTTACTGAAGAGACAAATCTTTCTATTTCAATATGTAGAAGAGGTTTTTGAACTATTTCTCTAACAGCTGACTGAATGTAGTCACCCGATTGAATGAAATATAAGTTACATATGAAATAAAACAGTAGGTGATGGGCCGTTCGTCTCATTATCTGATGTCATTAAAAGTGCATCCCCTACATCTAACCCACTGAATTAAAGGTCTTTATTTCCACTGCACTAACCAGGAGAGCATTTTATATTTAAATTAGGAATAATAACCAGAGAGAAAATGATATTTGCTATCCTCTGATGTTCCCATAGTACCATCTGGATGTATAAAGCACTACTATCACGCTTTATTATTACTCACCTAATTATATATTTTCCCTGGAAGTTAATGAAGTCTCTAATAGTAAAAACTATGTCTAATGTACTGCTGTCATCCCAAATGACAAATAAAGTACCTAGCAAATAATAAGTCCCAAATAAATATATGTGAAGTAAATAAATGAAGACTTTTTCCTGCAAAAGGTACTCTTCTAACAGCCTTCATTTTCCAAATATGATATATTTATATAAATTTTGTTCTTAAGATAACATTTCTTTTTGTCTGTCTTTCTGAGACAGGATTTCACTATGCAGTTCAGGATGGTCTTGAACTCACTATGTAGCTCAGGCTGGCCCCAAACTCATGGCAATCCTCCTGCCTCGGCCTCCCTAGTACTGAGATTACAGTTGTGTGCCACCATGCCCAGTGGCATAATTTTTGAATGATGTAAAAGTGAAAATAAATTACATAGTTATTGGGGTCAGGGATATAGCTCAGCGACACAGCCTGCCTGGCAAGTGCAAAGTTGTGAGTTCGATTCCTGGTACCAAAAAAAAAAATTACATAGTTATTAATTATGTAATATAGTTCTCCCACAATTCACATTGCATAATAGCTAATTGTAATTCATTACCAAAGTGTCAGCAATATTACCAGAGTCAACAAAATATCCAGATATATAAATTTAATTACAAATTTAAATTCAGTAGATAATTTATTATTGATTATTATTCTCTTTCAAAGCATTCAACAAATATTAAAATTTTAATTATGGATTTTAATTATGATTCTTAACAGATTAAGCCACATAGTATCTAAAACTATTGTTGAAAACACATAACTCATTGAAATAGAGATAAATAACATATAATAATATTTTATAATCCTTAGAATTTTTTTTGAGTTACTAGAGATTGAACCCAGGGCATTCACACTGAGATATAACCCTAGCCTTTAAAATTTTTTATTTTGAGAGAGGATCTTGCTAACTTGCTAAATTTCCCAGCCTGGGCTCAAACTTGCAATCCTCCTGCCTCAGCCTCCCAGAATGCTGGCAAAAAATATTGTTAATATTTTAAGAGTAGAGTAGGACCAAACTATTACATTAGTGTCAGTTGTTAGAAATAACCAACAAATAGTCTAACAGACTTACCACTTCTTTCATGAATTTAGTCATAATAAATATGAATAAGCTATCTATAAGAGTGGCTCCACTATTATTTCAAGTAAAAATTGATTTGAGTACCACAGGAGCATTTTTAAGAAAATTAAGAAATACTTGACAAATGTGGTGGCACATGACTGTAAGTCCAGTACTTGGGAAACCATGGCAGGAGGATCACTGAGAGTTCAAGATCAAACTGGCTACAAAGTGAGCTCAAGACCAGCCTGAACTGCATCATGAGACCCTGTCTCAAAAAGACAAATGAAAAGACAGACAGACAGACAGACAGACAGACAGACAGAAAGAAAGAAAGAAAGAAAGAAAGAAAGAAAGAAAGAAAGAAAAGGAATTAAGGAAAAGAAAGACTTCAGTATAAAGATAAGATTTTCCAAAAAAAGTAAATTTTAATGAGTGTTACTATGAAGTTTATCAAAACATTTACACTATTTCCTTTGGAGGACTCTTCATGTCACTATAACTCTTAACATCTAGGTAAAGCAAACAGACTACCTGCATCATAACTTTCAAGCGGTCCAAAGGTGCAGTGCATGTCCGTGTGATGGCACTAGCTATTCCTGCTGCCACCAAACGCTTCCACCAATCTCCAGACTGCTTTTCTTTTGCAGTAAATTCATCTGGAATAGCTATACTCTCTCCAATATCAACTATCTGATAAATGCAAAAACAAATTAGACAATAAAAAGTGTAAATACTTCATGAAGTAAAAAAATAACTTTTGACAAAGACCAAAAATAACTTCACATGAACCAAAAACCCCAAAGTGTTTTTTTCGTATCACCGATTACTGAAGATCAATGGTTTGCCTGTCATTGCACTAGGCTAAATGATTTTGAATAGCACATTCAGATGCAGACTTAATGCAAATTCATTTTCATTAAATCAGAGTTATTAATTTAAAGTTCTTAAACCATTTGGATAACCTCTTCCATAAAAACATGTGAACCCCGAGAGCAGGGATCACGTCCTATCACTCTTCACAGTGTCTGGCACACACTAGGAAATGAATTAATGATTAATAAATTTTCCATGTTTTATTTCAAATTCTCTCAGATTTCATCATACACTTAAACCAAAGTCATAAAATCTTATTATTTATACTGACTTTTTCCTTTAAATAATCAGTTTTCTTTTTAGAATTTTACATTGTAATTAGTTTTGCATTCGCTTTTTTTTTTTTTTTTTTTTTTGGTGGCACCGAGGATCAAACTCACAACCTCGATCCTGGTGCTTAAGCCACTGAGCCAAACTCCTGGCCCTTCGATTCATTTCTTTAACCATATCTGATTTTGCTAAGATTATTTTTTCAAAGAGTTAAAGCTATGTATTTCAATAAAAAGAGTTCCAAGCTGTTCTCACTAGGTTCCATTATTTGTTGATCATAGTAGACGTCACTTTTCTGCTTAGTTTTCCCCCATTTCATTTATTCATTTAATTATTCTTTCAACAATAACATAAATAACTTTTCTCACAAGTACCTTCCCAATACAAAAACTTTGAATTTGATTTTCCCTCTACCTAGAACATTTCTCCTTGACTGGTTCTACTGTTTCTTCCATAATATATAGTGTCATCTTAATTGATTATTTTTATTACTTGATTTCTCTATTAGAAAGTAACCCCAACAAAGGACACAACCTGATCTTCTTTGTACACTGTTGTCAACCTAGTATAACACCCATGAAGAAAAGGGAAAAACAAAAGGGAGCACAATAAAAATTTGTCAAATTAATAAGTTAATATACCAGGCCCTGAGCTATGTATTAGTGATATAATAGTACAGAAGTTACTTTCTGCCCTCTAGGAATTTACAGAGAGATAAGAAAAGAGACAAACAGTGTAATACAGAATAATAATAAGATTATACAATAAGAAGGGCAGCAAACAAAAGTGTTTTAGGAACAATACAAATGCATCTAACAGAATGGGGGTTTTATTTTTGGTGGGGAAGAGATACAGTTATATTTTCCAGTTAAAGTAACTTAGAAACAGCAAAGTCCCGATCCGAACCCAGGCATCCTGATATCAGGGACTACCTTCTCATCGATCACCTTATATTATCTCCTTATACAAGTAGGGATTAACCAAGGCCATGTTCCGGACAAAGTAAATAGTGTGTTCAAAGATACTATATATTCTAAAAACCAAAACATTGTATGTAAACATGGAAAGAAGGTAAAGAAAAGTATAAGGTCTAAGAATAATGTCAAGGTTCCTGGTTTGGGCAAGTAGGAAAGGTAGTGGTCAGAGAAAAAAGAAAAGGTTTAGGGGAAATAATGATGAGTGGTTTGTATATGCTATTTATGGTGCCTTAAGTGATATCCAGTAAATACTTGCATATGCAAAAATAAAGTATGGTCTAGTGATGTAAAATTTGAAGTCATCAGTCAGCTTATATTTAATAATTCAACCTGGGAAAGTATGTGGACTTGTCTTTAAAAAGTGTTAGAGTGAGAGCAAAAACAAAACAAAACAAAACAGCTGTAAAGAGAATGCAAAAGAAAACTAATGCATGAGACAGACCAAGGAAGAGGCTCCTCAGGGGAAACAGAAAAGTAATGGAAAAAAGAAAAATGCAGTGTCAAGAAAGGAAGATGGGCCAGGCATTGTGATGTATGCCTGTAATCCCAGCACTCTAGAAAGCTGAAGCAACAAGATTGAAAATTTGAGCCCAGTTTGAGTAATTTACCAATCTAGAAAGATCCTACTCAAAATTTTAAAAAAAATTTTTTTAAGGTGGAGGGTGAGATGTAGCTCAATATGAAGGCCCCGGGTTCAGTTCCCAGCACTGGGTGGGGCGGGGGAGGGGGGAACCAGATGGGGAGAATATTTAAAAAGAGAAACTGGCATGATCTGGAAAATATCCATTAAACTTAACAATAGGGAACTGGATTTGGTGAAAGAAATCCATAGAACAAGCTGAAAAGTAAAGGAAAAGTATAGGTGTAATGAGACAAAAAAGGTAATGTAGCTAAAAGAGACATGTCATAGGAATGTTTTTTTTTAAGTGTACTAACTTAATGATACAAAATGTTGTGTTTAAATACAAGAAATAAAGAGGATAATGGAAAAAATAAGGCTGAAAAGGGAAGAACAGAGAGACAAAACAATCAACAGAGTACACGGTCCTAGAAGCCAAGAAAAGCAGGTAGTTTAAAGATAAAGTGATCAACAATAACATAAATAACTCAGAGATGAAGATGAGATGTGAGAAGTAACTATGGGTGGGATTCAAACTTATGCATTCTGATTCCAGAGTTTATGATCTTTTTCTTCCTCTGTATCATCTATGGGAAGGAGGCAAAAAACTAAGAGGGTGAATGAGAATAGTATACTATGAACAAATTATTAACTTAACTGAAAATATGTTATTTTTCACTTTTCTAGGCTAATTCTACTATATAATAGCAATTAATTCTTAACATAAAGTAGGCATCCTCAGTAGGCATCTATTCTATTTTTTTAAGAGAAAAAAAGATTTAATAAAACAATATTATCATCCAGAAAGGAAAATTTCCATTACTTTTGTTTACAAACTCATTATATTTTAACAAAACCTAAAAGGTTTGCATTCAATACAATAATTATCATCAGTTTACTGATAACTTCCACCTGGTATTTTCTTAAGTGAAAAAAGGAACTGACCGGTTTGTGTGACCACTAAAAACCACATCAAATGGATCTGGCCAACTGATGACATGTATACAGATGTGACAATCAATGACTGGATTAGCCATCAAGTGGCTATGATGGCAAACGCCAAGGTAACCTGAACAGTGCAAGACTGGGGCAAAACAGGTTTCACACTAAAAAAAAATTTTTTTAAATGTTCATTGATTGAAATCTTTGAACTATTTCTAAAAAGATCTAATCCACATTTTCAAACCTTCATCAGAATCCCAATTAATTATATCTTCACGAATAATAAGCATGCCACTTAACTCTGTGTTCACGTTAGTACTCAATTTTACAGGAGAGATTCTACAGTTTCTTTTTTCAACCTCCTTGTTTACTACACCTGAGAGGTATCCTAGATGTACCAGGTCCTTAAGGACAGGACATTATCAGGTCACTTAGGTATAATTCAGTAAATTATTATTGTAGTACTAATATAGTGCACTAAACAGTATCTAAGAATAGGTATCTATTCTAAGATCTAGGTTTCAATAAAAAAAACTGTGGTATTGGGTTCTTACACAAAATACTAATACCTCTTACTAATTTCATAAAGCATTATTAGAAGAGAATATTGTAACTTTAGCCTCTGATGCTCCAAATATTGTGGAAATTATATAATGACAATAAAAGCTATGACATTTAGAGAAAAGTGAAAACAGAGTAAAACGTAAAGTAATCTTACAGTAGAACGCTTCCAGAAACGAATAATTTCATTGATATTTGATGCAGGATGAAGTAAAAAGTAGTCTCTCCATTCATCCCAGTCTATTGTCAATGTTCCATCATTATCCATGCTGAAATAAATTTTTAAAATATTGCTTATACGTTATTGAGAAAGAACAATTAATACTCATATGATTATATCAATTTTACATGTCTATATCTGTTAATGTAAACAACCATTTTGAAAATAACAATACGCAATATTGCAACCATTGTCAAGTTTCTATCATCCTGTTTTGTAAACCTGCAATGTTACTGTTGTGCATTTACTCTAGTAGTTTGTTTGTCTCTTTTGCTTTTTGTCTTTGTTATATGTGTCTTTTTTCTCTTAAATAAATAAAAATTATTGCTTATAATATGTATAACAAAGCATTATTATAAAAATGAAGTATATGCTTCTTAAATATTTATTTTTAAAGTCATTGTCTTATACTTCATGTATGTCACTGTACTTTCACAATAGTTTTTTTTAAAGTAAGACTATTTTTTAGAGCAGTTTTAGATTTTTAGAAAAGTTGAGAAGATATTATGTACAGTTCCCATAGATCTTCACATCCAGTTTCAACTACTGATAACATCTTACATTATATGGTACATTTTTTATATTTAATAAGCTACATTATTATTGATAGATTTATTAACTAAATTTTAGATCTTATTCAGACTTTCTTTGTTTTTAACTAATGCCCTCCTTTTGTTTCAGAATCCTATTCAAGATACTACATTCATTTTAACTGTCATGTCTCCTTAGCCTCCCCTGGTTATAACAGTATCTCAGATTTTCCTTATTTTTTTATGATCTAGACAGTTTTAAGGAATATTAGTCCAATATTTTATAGAATTCCCCTCTTTTGGGATTAACCTATAATGTTTTTAATTATTTATGTGCAAGTATTTCTCTTAGATTTTTCTGTTAACCCATAAGGAGAATGATTGTATCTAAATGATCTCTGTATCTCTAGCACTGAGAATCTGATAAATACTTGATGAATAAATGATAAGTAAGTAAAACTGACTAAAGAGTAACTTTATGCCTTTTGGCTCTTCTAGTATTATCATTACCATTGACCCTCTTTTCCCTTTTTTATAGCATTTTAATCAATTTTAAAATAACATTTTATTTACAATATTAAAAAGAACACTCACTTTTTACCTTGAAAAATTCAGTATTTATTCAATCTTTTAATATCTCAAAATTTTAGTTAAAAAAATTTTAAGTTGTTTCTTTGTATCTGAATAAAAGGTGGAATTAAAAGAAATGACTTTTAATAGTTTTTCTCTAAATGAAATATCTAAAAAACAAAATGCATTCAGTCACCAAAAAATTTAGTGCAATTTCCACTTCTAGCCAAGACAAAATAATGAATGTAGAATTTATACTCCCACTGTAAATAATTATGAAAGTGGAAACAACATAAGAAACAGTTGTTTTAAGGACTAGTCCACAAACAGGACAGGACTGTGATATGAGGAAAGCAAAACATGAATAGTGCTTCCCATTCTGTCCACTTTCTGGTGACAATTTCCAAATTGCAGCACAGAGAAGTAGGAGATTAAGCAGAAAGAATGTGAATAGAATAAAAAGGGCCACTGAGGGTGCAGGAATTTACAAAAGTATTCCCTTGACACTTTGGCCAAATACTAAGCTACATATGACTCCCTCAGCCTCACAAAAATAGATAATGGAGGGCTATGAGCTTAATTAAAATTCTGTAATGGAGGAATATTGGAGTTCAAGAAAGTAAAGAAAGAAGAGAGAGAGACAGAGACAAGGGGAGTGGAGGAAAAGAAAAGAAGGAAGAGAGAGAAAGGAGAAAGGGAGAAAAAAGAAACATTACATATGGGGGGAAATTTAAATGGCAACCACTGAGTTCTCATCAGAAACAACATAAGTGAGCAATCTTTAATAATTAAATTTAGTTAAACAAAGAGATATCCAGGAAATTAAAAACTGCATTGAAAGCTGGAAAAAACACTTGAAAGAAACTGAAGATAGACTTTTAAACCTTGAAGACAGGTTTGCAGCTTGTGATCACAAAAGGAAAGATCTCTTAAAAATAACAAGGAACCTGGAAATAACAATTCAACGAATGCAAGACAACCCAAAGAAACATAACTTAAGAAAAATAGGTATCAGTGAAAAAGCAGGGGTCAACACAAATGACATTATAAGTCTATTTACAGAAATAACAGCAGAAAACTTCCCAAGCATGGGAAAAAGATGCGACATTCAAATAAGTGAGGCATATAGAACTCCAGCTAGCCATAACCAAAGCAAATCTACACCCGGAAATATAATAATCAAGATCCCAGAAATTCAATACAACAACAGAATATTAAACCTGTTAGAGAAAATAAACAGACCATATATAAAGGAAAACCCATCAGAAATACTACAGACTTCTCAACACAAACCATCAAGTCAAGAAGAGGCTGGAGTGAAGTGTTTTAAGTACTGAAAGAAAACAACTTCCAACCCAGACTGATATACCCTGCAAAACTTTCTTTCAGACATATTAGAGAAACAGGATACTTCCATGACAAAGCACAACTGAAGGAATTCATGACCACCAAATCAACTCTACAAAGAATACTGAAGGACATTCTATAGGGAGATTAAAAATGACCATGGTTCCAGAAACAGTGGCAGAGGGGTATCAACAAGCAGGGCAGACAACTGAATGGAGGGGGAAAGTAGGAAGCCAATGGCAGGAAAATAGCATGGCAGAGACAAGGCAGTGCAGGTTGGCCATAACCATTAATGAAGATGACCTCGATTCACCAAGAGAAAGACACACAGACAGAGTGGATCAGGAGACAGAATCCATCAATATGCTTTATACAAGAAACACATCTAACTAGAAAGAAAATTCATAGACTAAAAGTCAAAGGAGAGAGAACAATGCCCTGTGACAGGGAGCCAGAAAAAAAGTAGGGATAACTTTCCCATCAACTGCAGAACGGATAAGAAAGACATGGCATTTTTATACAATGGAAACCTACACAGTTTTAAAGAAAGATAATCTCAAGGCTCTTGTAGGTAAATGGATACAACCTGAGATCATGCTCATGGATGAAAAGGTTTAGAGTCACATATATGAACAACATGTTGTCTCCCTAGTATAAAAAACTAAAGGAGTTCATGGGATCCAAAATGCACAATAGATATTATGAAAGTGAAAGGCGAGGCAGTGTCTAAAAGGGGAAGGCAGTGTTAATCTATTATTGTGATTTGAAACCCATATTGTTTTCATTGTTCTGTTTTGTTTGGTTTTATTTTGTTTTGTTTTGCTTAATTTTGTTATATTTGATGGCAGGGACAGTTATTTCAAAGATAAAATACATTATGATAGCCATTATTGATTTCCTATTATCTTGTCTTGAAGCCCTGTATTGCTTTCATTGTTTTGTTTTGATTGATTTTATTCTATTTTGTTTTGTTTGAATGTATTGGTCTGACGGTATATGTAACTACTTTAAAGATAACAAGAGGCAATATGGTTGCCACTGTTGTTTTACTATTATCTTGTTTTGAATTCCTGTATTGTTTTCATTGTTTTGTTTTTATTGGTTTTATTCTGTTCAATTTTGTTTGATTTTGTATGCGTGGTGGTATGGGCAGTTATTTTGAAGGTAACAAGAGGCATTATGGTAGCCATGTTTATATCCTTTTATCTTGTTTTGAAGTTATGTACCATGTTCAGTGTTTTGTTTTGATTGACTCAAAAATTCTGTTTTGATTTTGTTTGCTTTAATTCTCTATAAAACAAAATAAAATAAAGACAAGAAAAGGGCACTCTCTCTCATGAACATAAATGCAAACACCATGAATAAATTTTAGAAAATTGAATCCAATGGAATATTTGTAAAAGGTTGTGTATATTCCAGAAATGTAAGGATGAGTTAGCAAAGATAAAATTCTAGAAACTAATTTATCACATTAACAAGTCAGCATGACGGCACACTCTTGTAACCCCTGAGGTAGGAGGATTGCCATGAGTTTGAAGCCAGCCTGGGCTTCAAGGCCAGCCTGGGCTTCAAGTCTAGCCTGAACTACATAGCGAAACTGTCTCAAAACAAGCAAACAAATAAATACATTAACAGATTAAAGAAAGATATCATATTAATCATCTCATAATTTAAAACTATTTGTAGCTGTAAAACAATTTCTTGACAAAACAGGAGAAGAGGCCTTCCTTAATATGGGAAAGATTACAATGATAATATATTAGCATTTTAGTAATCTAATGATAAAATATCAGTATTCCCTTTAAAATCAAGAGAGAGACAAGATGCCCATAATTACCATTTTTACTCAACACCATTACAGCAAGAACAGAAAAATCAGGCATTCAAAGCTATGAATATTGGAAAGGAAGAACTGAAATTGCCAGAATTAAAAGCATTGTTTTAGAAGTATTGTCTCATATTATCTCATATAGCAAATATAGCTTCTGTCCCCTCGAACTCCCCCTTACAGTTTATCTAGCACGTCTTCAGCTAGAAACACTTCTCTCATCCTTGTTACAAACCAAAATCCACAGTCTGAGGAGCTAAAGTCATGGGTACCATCAAACATGTTATTCTAACCCATTGAGACTCAACTTTATGCATCAAATCAGCACTTGACACTTGGAAACACTATGAAAAAACCCAAACTGGTATAATTTAAGGGGTGAAATGAAAGAGTGGATTTGGAACACACATACCACCTCAAAAGGATCAAAGAGTGAATCAATATGCTTACTTTGCAGTGCCTACTTCTCAAAAACATGGAAGTATTAGAATGAACATACTATTATCAAGCCGTACCAGGCCTGTGAAAGCAATCATCCAACAGTATGTGCTTCAGGGGGAAAAATAACAGTGGGAGAGTAAGAGTAAATAGGAGGATCCAGAGAGCAACAGGTTTTACTTTTGTCTTTCTGTATTCCTCCACCCACCCACCCCACTTTAAACTTCTCCTTAAATTATCTCTGGCTGGGGATATAGCTCAGTGGCAGGACACTTGTTTAGACATACAAGGCCCTGGGTTTGAGTCTCAGCACAATCAATCAATTAATATCATCTCTGCCCCATTCTATAAAGGTACAGAGGTTTCAACCATAGAATCCCTTCTCCAAAAGAAACCTTCCTGAAAGTTTAAGGTATAGAAAAAATGAATGCACAACTGTTTGGTTCAAGCAGTAGTACAAGACAGGAGTTCACTCTGCTGTCTCCTCACCCCTCCTCCCACATGCATTCCGAGGACCCTCTTAAGTACAGTCTGAGAACTATATTGGTAGTATGTGTGATTCATTTGGTTTTTGCTACCTAAATGGTCAATCACTTAATGGAATGCCTTTGAAAGTTGCTTCTAGTAAAAACACTCAAAAGAAAGACAAGCTTAAGCAAGTAGGAGCAGGTTTGTTTACAAAGTTATAGAAGCAGGGGTGCCATATTTATAGCAATTAGTTTCTCACGTAAATAAAAACTACTAAAAATGACAAGCGCTGACCTTCTCAGAATGCTGTTTGCCTGAGCTTCAGAAATATCTATACCCAATGATTTCACAGCAGCAACTATTTCTGCAGCATCTATTACTCCTTTAAAAAAGTGAAAAATACCACGTTAAAGAATCTGAAAAGACAAAAAGGCAAAATATACTTAAAATATACTAGTCTTTGGAAGTCTAATGTTTTAAAGGTCTATAATCCTAAATTCATATCTGAAGTCTAAAAAGTTCTGAAAAGTAAAAGACTTTTTATAAATTTGGCACCAAGATTCATTTGGTATCAAAAGCTGCTTTAAACTCACATGGGTTAATTTTAATCAACTACTTATCTAAGTCAGTGTAAACATCTATGTTTCACTGCAGAAACATAGTATTATTGCCTGGTGCCCAGACTCCACTTGGAAAGTTATATATCTTTTCTAGAAGATAGATAACTACACTTTTGGCTTAGGGTATTCAAGACGCAGTACTCAAGACAACAAGGCCTAATGTACAAGTACTTACCCAAGCTCTGTTAATATCTTAATGCCTGAAGCAGGTCAAATGACCAAACCCAGGTCAATATGGGACAGAATTACACAACGGCATAAATCCTGGGAGATATGATTCACTGGAAGAGCCAATGTAAAGCAAAATTATTTAACCTTTCTAAATTTTAGTGTCCTCCTCTATAAAATGTTGCCTCTGTGAGAACTGTAAGAAAAAATATCGAAGGTAAAGTACCTTGAACAAACACAACCAACAGTAAAGTTCAGTAAACCTTGATCGCTTTCCCTCTGTTTCCTCAATCCCCTCAAAACACTCCATATGTTATGGCTTATATCTAGATGTCCCCTCAGAGCTTCTGCCTTTGTAAGTGGGGTTTTTTCAGAGTTGACTGGATCTAGGGTGTGTGATACTGGCATTAAGTGAGTGCAATACTCAGTCCACTGATTGGAATTAGCATGGTTCTGGGTATGGCTGAATGGATTTACTGAAGACAGAAGCCCCTCACTGAGTATGGGTAGCACTACCCATAAGGTTTATAGCTTGTTTGGAATAAAAGAGAAAGGCAGACTCAATTTCGCTGCTTGCTGCTTTACTGCCTTTTGTCAACCATACTAGGAACTGTTTCTCCTTTGTGATGCCCTTCTGCCATGCCACCCTGCCTTGGAGCCAGCTGACTATGAACTGAAACCCTCTACAAACTGAGAGCTGAAATAAACCTTTCCTAATTTAACTTGTGGGTGTTGTGTACTTTGTCTTAGCAATGAGAAAAATAAGACAGCATCCTAGAATGAAACTTACTGATGAAATTATGTTTAATAATTAACTACTTCAGTAATATATTTGCAATATCATTCCATGGACATTTTGGCTGAACAGAGTAGGGGCTTAAATGCTTCCAGATAGGTTATTTAATAGCACCACTAGCCCATGTGTACCCATCTACTTCCACTGACTGGTATGAGGCCTACAAAGTCTCCTAGGGCAGTGAGGAGGGTGTGGTAAAACTGAATCTCATCTGCTCTTAATGTTTAACACGTAAGTATGTGATGAACTAGAAGGGTGCCAAGAGAAACAATGATGTTGGATAGAACAAGAAGGGAAAAACCTGATACAGTGAGCCAGATCTGATGGAGAAATGTTGGCTCCAGGGTCAGTAAGGTACCTACTACCAGTGTTAAGACAAATTCTGGGTTCTATGAAGTCTCTGAAACAACAGGTTTATTGAGCTATTACAGATACTAATCAAAAGGTGAAAGCACTGCTCTTAGCACAAATTCCCTAAGCCACCAGCAACATGGCCAGATAGCAGGTTGGAAAATGTGTATAGACATAAGAAGCCAGAGTGTTTTACAATGAAATACTGGGGTGAAGAAATATAAATCACTTACACTGAAACTACACTGGCTATAGATAACAAAGACAGGACAATCTGAACAGTGCAATGTGCTAAGCTAGGAGGTTAGTCCACAAAGAAAAATTTTCTTCTTGATTGGTTAATTCTAAATGTAGAATGTGATATGGCCTGGATGGGTAATCTTCAGCATACTGGAAGTAATATGGAGCAGACGTTATTTTTCTTTTTTTCCTTTTTTAAATTTAGCTCAAAGCTGTGAATTAAAATCTCTTATCTCTATCCCATGTCCATTCTCTGGCTTTTAAAACATCTCAGAATTCTTCTCTTATCACCAGGAAATACCCTATTCCAGCCACCCTGAAAACACTTGTACACTCTGGGAGAAAGTAACTGCATGAACATATGAATTGAAAAAAGCTGTATTCTGAGGACCATAATATTCTGGTATCAGATACTATGTTAGCTGCTTGGCTCTCATTGCTGAGACAAAATACTCAATGACTAAAATTAAGGAAGAAAAGGTTTATTTGGTTCACAGTTTTCAAAGCAGTGTGGCATGGCAGAGGGGCAACTGTTCAAAGCAGCAGAAGACAGCAAAAGCAACAAGAACAAAAAGGGGGAGAGCAAGCCTCTTTTCCTCCCTTATATTGTAAGGAGGCTACCGCCCTCTCACCATACCCCTCAGGGTGAGTGTGGCACTCACAGTATCTCCTTGCCCTCTTCTTGCACATGATGAGGATGTTTACAAAGTGAGGACGTTGGCCCCCTGCTGATTCACTTAGTTGAATTTCTAATCTTCTCAAGTTGACACACTGTATCACCATTACAATCCACCCCTTGTCAACCTAGCAACCAGACACATTTCTTTAAACCAGTCTCCAGATACAAAGGCATGTTTATTCTTATCATTTACAACTTGAACATTATAACACCAGTTTAACAATTCTTAAGAACCAGCATTAAGTCTATCAAATTTATATTACATTAGAACCGTAATATTTCACCCTTAGTCCCCCAAAGACTCATGTACATCCCTTTATGCAAAAGGTATTTAGTCCATCTCTAAGAGCTGCTGAAGTCCTAACGGTTTCATCACTGCTGAAAAGTCCAAATCCCAAGTCTCCTCCAAAATGTAAGACAAACTCTTAGCTGTAACCCCTGTGCAAATGAGAAGTTGAACACTTCCAACATTCAATGGCAGAGGATAAACATTTTCAATCCAAAAGTTATAAACAGGGGGATTAAAGGATTGGGGCCAAAGCAAGTCCAAAATCTAATGGGGCAAATAATAAGTCCTGTATTTCCATATCCAGCAATCTGTGACAAATTGTGAGCTCCAAAGAGCTTGACTAATTCCACCCCTATGGCACTTCTGATGGTTATAGCTCCCATGGCTTCTCTCTTAGGCCTGCTTTGCTCTCTTCTTGCAGCTTCCTTAGATGATCCATGTTCTTGGCTATTCCAAACTTTTGGGGTGTCCACTGCACCTCTGGCTTTACACTCACAGATTCACACATTGTCCTCTCAGGGGCATACTGCCTGGCGTCCCAGGCCTTCTGAAATTGAGGTGGAAGCATTTCTAACCCCAGAAGTCTTGTATTCTGTATGTACATAAAACCAGTGCCACATGAATGATGCCAAGGTCTGCTGACAGCTAGAGCAGTGGCCAGGCTTTCCTCTCTCTTGGCTGTAGGAGTCAAGTGCCTGGATCACTAGGTGCTCTGAATCCAATTCTGAAGAACAAATTCTCCATACCATCACCATTCTGGAACATGGTGCTCTGTGGCTTTCTCCTCCAAGCAAAGTCTTTCACTTTTGCAGTTTTGAGGCTGCGAAGGGCATAGACTTGCTGCTTCCTGTGATGTCATCATTATATTCAGGCCATCTTTTATATCTCTGGTTCCTTCTCAGCAGTCGAGATCTCCTCTGTTCTACCTTTGCAGTTCAAAACTTTACGGGAGCTTCCTTTCTGGCCAAACTCACATTTTAAATCATCCTTCTGAAATCTTTGCTCTTGATTTGCAAGATAAATCTGGCTAAAAGCCCCCAACAATATCCATGCCACTGCCTCAACATTAGACTGCCTTGAAATTTTGTCTACCAGATTAATTAGTCTGCTGCCCTTCACCTCAGTCTCAAGCAAAGTCTCTGGACACAAACAAAATGCAGACAAACTTTCTGCCAAGGCATAATACACATCATCTGGAGTCCAACAGCCATTGAAGTCCTTCTTCCCATCAGAAACCTCCTGAGACTCATCTTTACCAGTTTGCTGGTCTTTTGAGTTCCAACAGAATCTCTGATACCAAACAGCCTAAGGTATTCCAGCTCTACTCTTTTAGGCATCATCTCTGAACCTTTCCAAACTCTTCCTATAAGCTATTCTCAAAGGCTCTTGAATCTCACTGTCAGATATAGTCACAGCAATGATGCCCCTCCTGGTACCAAATTCTGTGTTAGATGCTTTTCTCTCATTGCTGAGACAAAATACCCAATGCCCAAAATTAAGGAATAAAAGCTTTATTTAGCTCACAGTTTGCAGAGATTTCAGTTCACAATCAGCTGACTCCAAAGTAGTGTGGCATGGCAGAGGGGTAATTATTCAAGGCAGTAGAAGACAGCAAAAACAACAAGAACAAAAAGTGGGGAAAGAAAGTCTATTTTCCTCCTATATTGTAAGCAGGCTACCCACCCCAGGGTGGATGTAGCACTCATACTATCTCCTTGTCCACTTCTTGACAGGATGAAGATGCTTACAAAGTGAGGACCATAACTTGTTTAGTCAAACTTGAGTTGTTGAGTTGTTTAAATTTCCAGTCTTCTCAAGTTGACACAATGTATCAATCATTACAGATAGCTCCTGATCAAACATAACACAGAGAGGGTAGTATATTAGTTGCCTAAGGTTGCTGTAACAAAATATCACAAGTTGGGTGACTTAACTCACAGTCCTGGAAACCAGATGCCCAAAATCAAGGCATCAGCAGAGCTGTGTTCCCTCAGAAGATGCTAGGAAAGAATGTGTTCTATGCCTTTTTCCAAGCTTCTGAGAGCTAAGGCATTTCTAGGCTTCTAGATGTATCATTCCAATCTTGTCTATTATTGAATAGCAGTCTTCATATCATCCTTACCTTCTATATATACAGTGGTACCTCAGTATTCATTGTTAATTGGTTCTGAGAGGGTGACAAGTATCAAAAACGATGAGTAACAAACAAATTGTTTTGGCTGGAAAGGGTAGAGTCATGAGGTAATCAACACCAACTTGTAGTTTGTGCTCAAATAAATGATGAGTACCAGGACAAAATGTTTATGTCACAATGCATCCAGTAGCAAATTTTATAAGTTTCAAAGCAGTGGAGTACCAAGGTATGACTGTATCTGTCTTTCATGACTTCATAAAGGTACTACCAGTCAGATTAGAGCCCAATTCAATTACCTCATTTAAACTTGATTACTTCCACAAAGATCTTATTTCTAAACAAAGTTTCAGTATGAAGTACTTGTTGCTAGGACTTCAACATATCGTTTTTACAAGTAATGATTCATCCCATTGTAGGAGCAGCTAAAACAGGAAATTGGTCATGTGGGGGCGAAGCAAGTCCCAAAACAAAAAGCAGCACTGGACGCAAGCTGTTTCAGTCCAGAGAACACCTATCTCCGAGATAATCCAAACAATCAGTTGCTAGGCAAAAGTGGTGTCATATTACACCAACCTGTCAAATGTATAAATGAATGCCCCTAGCGTGGTTCAGCAGTTTTCTTCCTCCCATCAGGAGAGAGGGCTCCACCTGACCTCAGCTTTCATCTCTTTTCTTTATTTTCCCATCCTCTCACCATCCTTCCCCTCAAGAACATCTAGAGCTACATACAGCTGGACACAACACTCCGTAACAGGTGAGGTATTCTATTTCCCATTTGGACAAGCATTCTGGCCAATGTGCACTGGCTGAATTCTACATGAAAGTAGTGACTGAAACATGAAAAATAACAGCAGCTCAGACACCAACACAGAAAGCTGGCAGCTCACTCAAAGCAGCACCTCTGCAGGGCTGCTTGAGCCTCAGTTCTGCAGTCCAGGAAGACTGTAGCAGCCATTGTGGGAACAATAGTTTATAAGGAACATATCAAACACATCAAGACAAAACATTAAAGTGTTAAAATTGATGTCTAAATAGCAGGGCTGTATGTAATTTTTATTTTCTTTCAGGAACTTATCTGTATTATCTCATTTTCTTGCAACCAATACCTTTTCATAATCAACAAGAAAATGATAAATGCCATGTTTTTCAATTGTCATGATACTTTTAGCTCATGTACTGCACAAATGTGGAATGCTGATTCATTAAGTTGAGAAGCTTTCAAGTCAGAAGACACAAATTTCCACAAAATTATTTTTATTAAAAAGAGGAATTGCAAGGGAAGTATAATACTAATAAATGTAACTTTTCTCTGGAATTTAAAAATTACAGACTTAGTAGAAATAACCAAGTCTTTGATAGAAGGAGTAAATTAAAGGCTAGCAAAATTACCCTTTAGTACTGATACTTATTCACATTAAGTCAACTGTTAATGAGACATACAAACCATCTTTATTTCTATCCAGACTGTCGAATGCCAGCTTCATTTTTTTTTCATGGTCTTGAAGATACTGCACAAATTCTTCAAAGTCCAATCCTGAGTCAGCATTGGTATCTCCAGCATTAAGAATAGTCTACAAAAGAGAAGAAACTCATTGCAGAGGCACATCACAAGTAAATCCACTATACCATGCTAACGCTTGCACATTTCACTCATAATTAATTACGGCTGCTGTAAGTATCCATTACTTAGTATTTCAGTCATGACTGCAAGGCTAAGTATATTAGGTTATTTTTTAATTTATCCAATAGTAAAGTCAATAGTCACCAAGTAATCCCAAGCAATTATGAGTCTTATCAGTAAGTACCTGAGGTAAATGATGAATGCCAAGTACTTCAAAGGAGTTGTCTGATTTATTTACTAAAGGCCTAGGTGTACCACACTTTATGCTAGACACTAATGTTACAGAGGTGAATAAGATATAGGTAATGATGTAGAAGTCTGCTGAAAATATATATGATATTCATTTATAAATTATTATTAATTTTTTAATTTAAAAAATTTAAGGGCCTAGTGAAATTTGAACATTTACTTTACAAGATTAGATGTTAAAGTTGAGGCACATAATAGAATCTCACATATTTTAACATTTGTTAGTAGACATTATCCCTAATGGCAAAAAGCATGTGTCCTATTATACCTAGGCCTTTAGTAAATAAATCAGACAACTCATACTTTATAAAGACTTATTGAATTGAAAAATAAACACTATGAGCCAGAAACTGGGCCAGGTGTTAGAGATTAAAAGGCAAGAACATATAATCCCTGCTTTGAAGCAAATTAAAGAGACAACTAGTAGAGACAACTCACATAACCAAAGAGTGTGTTTGGTGATACAATGGGGATGTATTCAAAGTACAGTAAAGTTTCAGGAGATCTGACAAGATTTCACAGAGAAAGACTCCTTAAATTGAGATTCACAGAGAAAAATAAAGGATCAGCTGGACATATAAATAGAAGAGGCTATTACAAGAATATGTAATAGATTTGCATGAAGGCAGAGCAGATGTTAATTAGAAAAATAATAACAGTAACAGATAATTTTATTGAGTACTTACTTCTAAGTACTTTATATCCATATACTCTTGATCTTCATAAAAATCTTAAATAGTCCCAATTTGCTTAGAAAAATGCACGGAAAAAAGTAGCAGATAAGGAAGGGCAGTGAAGAGATCATGAGAGGATTACAAACCATGAAAAGGACTTCAAATTAATTCTGTAGTTAGTGTTTCCCATTAGGTAGAATATATGTGGTGCACACATGAGACTAGGATTAAAGAACAGTAAATCACAGTATGAAAAAATTATTCCTCTTTCAATTCTTCTGATTAAATCATGAGAATGTCTCAGTTTTATTTTACAATGAATTAAAACTTAGCAACTTTTTACAGAAAAAAATCCAGAAATGGGAGCTGTCTGTTGAAATGCACAGAAAGCAATATAAAGACAGAGGGACTAGGATACCTCCAAAAGAAACTAATAAAGCTTGAATAATGGACCCTGAGATAGAGGAAAGCTATGAAATTACTATATTAACCAGCTCTGCATTACCACAACAAAATACCCACAATGACAAAATTATAAAGAGAAGGGTTAATTTACCTCACAGTTTTAGGACCTAACAGATATACGCAAAACATCTCACCCAACAGTGACAGAATACATATTCTTCTCAAGTACACACAGAACATTCTCAAGGATAGATCATATATTAGGGCATAAACAAGCCTTAGGAAATTTAAGAATAGTAAAATAATATCAAGTAGAGGTCCTGGTGGTGCCACACTCCAGGGTGCACTCTGTCTAGTTGCCTGGGTCCTGGGAATTCTGACCCCAACCTGGTAAGGTGGAAGGTCCACTGACACACTCTGGGAGTGAGCCCTCACTAGGTGCACAGAGGATCGAGCTCTGCCCAGCCCAGGGTCCCAGCACAATCCAACCTCACAGGACACAGAGCCCAGCCAGCCTCACAGCCCAGCCAGCCTCACAGGACACAGAGGTACCGAGCCCAGCCCAGCCCAGAACCGCAGAACTGCTCATCAGGGAGCAGCCAGCATAACTGCAGGGCCTTGGAGAATTTAAGCTCTGCCCATTAGAACACAAGGCACAAGCTCCATTGTTCAGGGGTGCGGCCATGCAGCAGGCCCTAGAGGTGGCGAACTCTGCCCAGCGAGGAGCAAGGCACTGGCACCTTATGCCAGGGGCATGCCCAGGCTTGCCCCATGCTCCAGAGGCTCTGAACACCTCGCAGCCAGACTCAAGGTCCTGGTGGTGCCACACTCTGGGGTGTGCTCTGCCTACCTGCCTGGGTCCCGTGCATTCTGACCCCCACACCGTAAGGTGGAAGGTCCAGTGACACACCCCAAGGGTGCATCTCTGCTAGCCACCTGGGTTGCAGAGGTTCTGAATGCTACACAGCCAGGTTCTAGGCCCCAGCAACAAGTTCCAGGAGTGTGACCCTGCTAGCTACAGGAAGGATACAAACTTTGTCCAGCCCAGAATCCCAGAGCAACCCAACAAAGTACATCAGGGGAACACATGGCCAGCCTCACAGACCACAGAGCACAAGGATTCAGCACCATAGTCTGGGGGTGTGCCCTGACTAGCCACGGGGATATTGGAGGATGTGAAGGTCTACCCAGCACAGTGTTCTACTGCAATCCATTGGGAGGCTGCCTACCCGGTCACACAGGTCCCAGAAGAAAATGACAAAATGAAAGAGCAAGAGACAGTCTCAATCCCCCAGCCCAATGAGGAGAAACCCAAGAAACATGGAAATGGAAGACACTGGAAATCACACAACTGAACTTTCTGAAATGACAGCAACTGAAGTAAAGAAACAACTTTATGAAGCTATAAAGGAACTCAAATCAGAAATAATCTCTCAGCTTAAAAATGAAATGACAATCATTATGAAAGAAATGTTGTGTGTATCTTAAGAAGATCAAGACAAATAAATAGAAGAACATAAGAAAATGATGGAAACTTTGAATGAACAAAATAAGACACAAATAGAATGCATGAAACAGATTCAAAGGGAAATTCAGGAAATGAAAAATTCCATTGAAAGTTGGCAAAACTGCTTGAATGAAGCTGGAGATAGAGTGTCAGACCTTAAAGATAGCATGGAAGCTTACAATCACGAAAGAAAAGATCTCTTAAAAATAACAAGGAACCAGGAAACAACAACTCAACAGCTGCAAGATGATGCCAAGAGAAATAACATAAGATTAATAGGCATAAATGAAAAAGCAGGGGTCAATACTAATGACCTGCAAAGACTATTTGCACAACTAATAGCAGAAAATTTTCCAAACATGGGAAAAGAATCTGATACACAGGTAAGTGAGGCATACAGAACCCCAATTAACCATAACCAAAATAAATGTTTACCCAGACATATAATAATTAGGGTATCAGAAATAAAGCACAAGAACAAAATACTAAAAGTTGTCAGAGAAAAGAAACACATCACCTATGAAGGAAAGCCTATCAGAATCACAGCGGACTTCTCAACACAAACCGTCAAGTCGAGAAGAGCTTGGAGTGAAATATTTCAAATCCTAAAAGGAAACAACTTTTAGCCCAGATCAATGTATCCTGCAAAACTATCTTTAAAAATTGATGGAGAAATAAGATACTTCCATGACAAGGAACAAGTGAAGAAACTTATGGCCACCAAACCAACACTACAAAGAGTATTTAAAGACACTCTAGAAAGAAACAAAGATAGTTATAGTCTTAAGAACAACAACAAGGGCTGGGAGTTTGGCTCAGTGGCTTCAGCGCCTCTCTGGCAGGTGTGAGGTTGTAAGTTCAATCCCCGGTGCTGCAAAAAAAAAAAAAAAAAAAAAAAAAAAAAAAAAAAAAAAAAAAAAAAAAAAAAAAAAAAAAAAAAAAAAAAAAAAAAAGAACAACAACAAAAGGAAACCACTAAGCAGGGCAAACAATTAAACAGAAAATGTAGAAAACCAACAAAGATATCATGACAAGGATGAGTACTGATATAACATGTCAGTTATATCAATCAATATAAATGGTCTCAACTCACCAATAAAAAGAAACAGACTGGCAGAGTGGGTTAAGAAACAAAATCCAATGATACATTGTGTACAAGAAACACATTGAACTCAAAAGGAAACTCACAGACTAAAAATCAAAGGATGGAAGACAATACTCCATGCAATAGGAAAAAAGCAGGGGTAGCTATTATGTTTGCAGACATTGTGAACTTCAAAACGAGAATGATCAAAAGAGATAAAGAAGGTCACTACATAATTGTTAGGGGAAAACTTCAAAAGGAAGAGATTACAATCATAAATATATATGCACCAAATATGGGAGTACCAAACTATGTAAGACAAATCTTAATAGACATAAAAAACCAAATAAACAATAATACAGTTGTAACAGGTGACCTTAACACCCCAGTGTCACAAAGAGACAGATCAATCAAACAAAAAATCAGCAAAGAAATTACAGAACTGAATCAAACTTGCGAACAAATGGACCTAGTAGATGTGTACCAAGTATTCCACCAATCAACATCAGAATACACATTCTTCTCAGCTGCAGATGCGTCATTCTCTAAAATAGATCATATACTAGTCCACAGAACATGCTTAAGTAAACGCAAAGGAACTAAAATAATTCCATGCATATTATCTGACCATAGTGCAGTAAAATTGGAAATGAATGACAAAAAAACCCACAGGAACCCCATAAACACATGGAAATTAAATAATACTCTACTAAGCAATCAATGGGTCACAGACAAAATTTAACAATATCTATAATGGAATGAAAATGTAAATACAAATTACCAGAACCTGTGGGACACAATGAAAGCAGTCCTCAGAGGAAAATTTATAGTACTAAACTTCCACATCAGAAAAATGGAAAGAACACACATAAACAACTTAATGATGCACCTCAAACTTCTAGAAAAAGAAGAGCAAGTCAAGTCCAAAGCCCAAAGAAGGGAGGAAATTATCAAGATCAGAGCAGAAATTAATGCAATTGAAACTAAGAAAACAATACAAAGAATTAATGAATCGAAGA
>RJWM01005018.1:16579-95871 GCA_004363535.1 Dasyprocta punctata | reverse complement strand
AAATAAAATAAAATAAAATAAAATTCACTTAAACACAATATCTAAGATGTAAAGAATATATTTTTACTCTCTCCGAAACTAGAAGACAGTATCCTGGATAAGAGAATACACATACTCATATGACAGTTTTACTGTGGGCTTTAGGATATAAAGATTTTCAACCAGAGACAAATTTTATTTCACCACAAATCCAGTTGAAGAATGCAACTCCCCAACCTTGAGGAAGGATCACTAGAAGGGACTGGCCCTTGAAGGACATGTGTCATCACATGTGCTCAGCACATTCTGCCTCTACCAACACATCAACTCTGCTCTTGACTGAAGAAAAGTCTAGGAAGGCCCAACAGATTGACAACTGCATAGATGTGGACAAGTCCCCCAAATGGTTTTGTTCCATGTTCTTGTATAATTCCTTTTACACTTACAATCCAAAGCCAGGAAATCTCACTAGTGACACAAGAACATAGTATAACATGTAACAAAACAGATAAAATGAATCAAGCTCTAGTATTCTACAGCACAATGGAGCAACTATAGTTCACAATAATCTATTGCTATGGTTTTGATCTAGAATGTCCACCAAAAGGCTCATATGTCCAGAGGTAGGGTTTTGGAAGGTTATTGGATCATGGAAATACTATACTCATCAGCAGGTTACTCCACTGAAGAGTTGTGAGTTAAATGTGTTATTAGGAGGCAGAGTCTTGTTGGAAAAGATGGGTTATTGGCAGGTGTGACCAGGAAGGCCACATCACCTTCCCTAACTCCTCACTTCACTCTCACTTCCTACCCGCCACGACCAGCTTTCCTTCACCAGATCCTTCAACTATACCCTCTGAACCTTGGAGCCAGCCCACTATAGACTGAATCCTCAAAAACCCATGAGCCAAAATTAACCTCTCCTTTTACTTGTGGGTATCAAATATTGTGTCCAGTGATAAGAAAGTGACTAAGTCTTCTATTATATATTTTATGAATAACTAGAAAAGAGAAGTTCTGAGTCCAAATATAAAGTAATGATAATGTGTTAGTTACTTTTTCTTGCCACTGAAACAAAGTACCCAACACCCAAAGTTAAGGAAGAAAAGATTTTTCTTTTGCAGCACTAGGGATTGAACTCACAACTTTGCACCTGCCAGACAGGCACTTAAGCCGCTGAACCAAACTCCCAGCCCTAAATTTTTTGAGGCAGGGTCGCACTATGTAGCTCAGGCAGGCCTTGCACTCATGTTGTAGCCCAAGCTGGCCTTGAACTCACAATGCTCCTCCTACCTCAGCCTCCCGAGTGCTGGGATTAAAGGCGTGAGCCTCTTATTGTAGCTCACAGTTTGTAGAGGTTTCAATCATAGTTTGCAGGCTCCAACGCAGGGTGGCATGGCACAGGGGCATCACAGAGGAGAAAGCAGCAAAGCAGTGAAGTATCAAAGCAGCAAGTAACAACCAAAAAGTAAGGACTACAGCATCCCTGTTTCCATCTCTAGTATTTCATCCAGGCTAGCCTTAGGGCACGTAGCACTCACACCCAAAGTGGGGCTCCCTTAATCCTAGCATTGCACTGTGAATCAATCCCAGCATCACATTTTTGACTCCAGCATCACACATTCTAGATCCAGCCACCTCCAAAAAGCCCTACCATGACCGCATGAAATTTTGGGGGGACATCTAGATACAAATCACAACAGATAAAGAGATAGAAACATTCTCTTGATTTAATTCAGTATATATATTTACTGAAGCATCATCCTCTACCCCATAAGTATGCACAATTATTACATGATAATAAACAATTTTGTTGTTTACAAAGACAGAAATGTTAACTACCTCAATGTAATCAACATACATTTTGCATTGTATGCACAAATTATCAAATTGTAACCAATAAATATATATAAAGAAAATAATAATAATTACTTTTTTAAAATAAAGAGCTGCAATTTGTATAATTTCCAAAGCAAAGAAGTAGTTTCCTCAAGTGTAGCAATGTGCCATAATTTCAGATAATATACAAGTTTAAAACAAAACTAGTACTTACATATTTATTTTATGGGCATTTAAAAAGTAGTAGTATATCAAGCCCATACATTTCATTGTAACTAAAATGTGACTAGATTTTTATATATGTAAATTTAAATTTGAATTTTAAAATTTAGGAATGTAATATTATGGATATATAGAAAAAAGATCATGATTTGCAAGTTTCTGAATATTTAAAAGTGCCAAAGCCTATTTTTGTTACTAAAAATGTACTTATTTTTAACATTTATAGTTCAAGTAGAAGAAAATTTCAATTGAGAAACTTATTAGCATAAGTAGTATTACAGATTTTTCCTCCATGGGTAGGGTAATTTGCAGCCAAGATGCTCTTTCTTATGTGCTACACTTTATCTACTAGTATTTACAGATATAAGAAAATATTCAGCCTTCAAATTGTGGCCACACAGTGAACAGTATAATGAATTCTCTTAAATTACAAAATAAAAAGCATAGGTGCCTTGAGGCCCTGATGGGCTAAGAGGCTATGTGCTGTTAAGAGTTCTGTGCCTCCTCGAAGGTTTATCTGCAAAAGAAGAGCAATAATAACATATACCTCATCAAGTCATAATGGAAGGTAAAGGAATGATTTACAAGAAGGCACTTTAAAACAAACTACAAAGCAACTGTGCTATTATAATTTTTCTTATGCAAAAGGCCCACAGTTCTCTAAGAGTGTAGAAACAACCCCCTCCCCCATCCTGCTTTGTTTCTAATTTTGGACTGTAGTCAAGCTCACCTCCAGAGGATTCATGAGAAAGAAAAAGACTGCAGGGGCAGACTCATGTGCCTGGGCATCTAAAATCAGCACTTCTAGCAGCAAGCAGGGATCCTGTCAGTGTAGCTCTCCACCACTTACGTGGAGATCAGCACATGGCTGCACAACTCCTTCACCTCAGACTTCGCAGGGAAATGAAGTGAGAGCTCTTCCCCAGTGTCTTAGCTGAAACAAAATACCCAATGCCCAAAGTTAAGGAAGGAAAGATTTCTTTAGCTCGGGGTTTGTAGAGGTTTTAGTCTATAGTTGGCTGGCTGGAGGACAGGGTGGCTTTGCAGAGGAGAACAGTCTAAGGTGGGCTGAAGACAACAAAATCAACAACCAAACCCAAACAGTGGCTTCCTGACCCTTTTATGCTCTATCCAGGCTGCTGGGATTAGGGCGGTGCCAAACCAATCAATAAACTGATCACACACCCTTAATCCTAGCATCACACATTCTAGATTCAAGCACCTCTGAAAAGCCTGCTCCCCCATGACTGCATGAGACTTTGGGTGGACATCTAGACACAAACCATGACACCCAGGGAGAGCAGAGAGCTGCTGTGCAGGATGGGGCAGTGGGGATCAGCGAGGAGAAGCCTCACGGGAGGGAGCCCTGGACCTAGCAGGGACAGCGAAGGGGCACTGAAAGGGGGAGAATGGCAGAAAGAAGCTGTGCCAAGGGTCTCAAACTCAAATATCTTCTGGGGCTAAGTAGGTAATGAGCAAAATTGGGAAAATATGGGCCATGGTGGACTGTTGAGCAAATGCCTTGGTTAAGACACAAAGCCACTACCCAGCTCCAGCTGACTGCCATTGAGTAAAAAATGACTTTGAAAGTTGGGGCTCTAGGGCTTTGTATGAAATCTTTCACTTACTAACCAAAAACTAATCTCCCAATATATTAGGTCCTCCACAAACAAATGAAACAAGTCTGGGGCCACAGGCTATCCTACGGCTGCCACTTTGCAAGCTCTGCTGTGCCTAACCAGGAAGTGGATGGAGAAAAAGCAAATCACAATAAAACACTGACTGTTTTATAGTCATTTTCTAGAGTTATTTAAAAATTGATAGCCAATAAACATTTCTCAAAAAAGTATAAATAGATAATAAATACATGAAAAGATGTTCAGCATCTCTGGCCATTAGGGAAATGCAAATTAAAACAACACTGAGGGTCCATCTTACTCAGAAAGAATGGCCATCATCAAGAAATCAAGCAATAACAAATGCTAGTGAGGCTCCGGGGAGAAAGCAACCCTTTTACACTGTTGGTGGGAATGAAAACTAGTACAACCACTATAGAAATCAGTGTGGAGATTCCTGAAAAAAATAAAATAAAATTAGACATTCCCTTTGACCCAGATATTCCCCTACTAGGTATCCTCCTGAAAGAGTTAAAGACATCAGATTACAGGGGCATATGCGTACCTATGATTCTGGCATCACAATTCATGGCAACTAAACCTTGGAAGCTGCCTATATGCCCATCAACAGATGAATAGATAAAGAAAATGTGGTATTTACACACAATGCAGTACTATTCTACCATAAAGAAGGATAAACTAGAGTCACTTGTATGAAAACGAGTGCACCTTGAGACCGTAATGTTAAGTGAAATAAATCAGATACATATGCTTAAATATTACATGGTTTCTTTTAAATGAGAAGCCCAAATTATAAATGAAGAGCAAGACAAAAGATAAAATAGGAAAAAGCAAGATAAATCTTTTGCAAAGAGAGGGAGAACAAACGATGGAAGGAGAGGGGAGAAAGGGAAGTGAGATGAAAAAATTAAAAGGTATTATGTGTGTGGACCAATTGCCGACAAGGAGTGTAATCAGTATGTACTGCAAATTCAGCTTGAGAATTTGCTTTTTGGGAATTTTAAGTGGATACGATCAGATGAGGTGATATTGTAAAGGTTTGAGAGATGTTGTAACCATTCATTATCAAGTGAAAGCTGTGAATAAGCAAGGATTTTCCTTACTGAAAAAGTAGGTATGATTAAAAGTGTCCAAATAAAATAGACAATTACAACAAATTGTCTCCATGTACACTGCAATTGTGGGAATTCAAAAGGTACCAAATCCAGCCAGAACAGTATGTTGGCGCCAAGGAGAGAAAGCTGGGTGAGTATTTTCTCTGGTCTCCAAAGGTGAGGCCAAGAAATAGAGTAGGGATAGGCATAATGGCACACACCTGTACCCCAACTACTTGGGAGGCTGAGACAGGAAGACTGTGAGTTCAAGGTGAGCCTGGGTGATTTAGCAAGACTATCTCAAAATAAAACTTTTAAAAGTGGTAGTGTTGGGATGTTGCTTATTGCGAATGCCCTGTCTCAATCTTTAGTACTACAAAGAGAGAGAAAAACAGAGAGAGAAAAAGAAGAAGAAAGAAGAGATAAAGAGGAAGAAAGATGAGGGAGAGGGAGAGGGAGGGAAGAGAGAAGAGAAAGAAGGAAGAGAAGTGAAGGGGAGGGGTGGGCAGAGGAAAGGAAGGGAAGGAAAGGGAAGGGAAGGGAGAAGAACAGGGATGGAAGGAGAGAAAGAAATAGGACAGGAACTATGGAAATGATCATCAAAATCAGTCTTTCTTTTGCAATCACTTTTATAAAACTCCCAAATCTGACAGTATCAGTTTCCTTTTCCAAAGACCACCATCTGGAGTGAAACCTGCCTTATCCCTTTAGTGTTAAGATCTCATTATTCACAGGGATTTTTTAAATGTGTCTAGACTCCCAAAGACAAACCTAACTTCAGAACATCAGAATAACACCTGCTCATACCACCCACAGTCTGCTGCATGGATGTCTGTGTGACAGTGCCACCAGCCCACATGCAGCAGCAGGACAGGCTGAGGGTGGAAAGTTCAAGAAAATCACCTGAGTATAGACAAGGACACATGAGCCATGCACAGCCCCACGCATAGGCTGTGTTGGCTGAGTGATACCCTGTGGCAGGAGCATACAGAAACCCAACAGTGGCTCAGTAGTGCTGTGGAGATGGTCTTAAAATGCCTTGCTGTGTTTGCAAGGTAGGGGAACATTATAAACACTGTTCTTCCCGCCTCTGCCCACACCAGTGTTTGTCTCCACTCCTAGGATCCTGGGGAAAAAAAAAGAGGTTAGAGTTAATGTCAGCAAAGGATTCAAGAGACAGTCAAATAAAACAAAGGCTGACGCTGTTTTGCTGTGGCCCTCTTTCTCAGCAGTGGCCATAGAATAGCAGCCCTAGGATGGGGAGGCAACGTGATGGTAAAGCAACAGCTAGAAAGCAAAACAGAAGAAAGCTGGAGGGCCAGAGTCTTTCAGCCATCTACTTCTTTTGAACAATAGCTACACTAGGAACTAGCCTGTATCTCTGCCCTTAATAATCCACAAGCCTCTGGGTTTAATTCAGTGCAGTTCAGCAAGTATTTCCTGAGCACCATTAGGTGCCAGATCTTGGATGCTGATGTGAGAAGGATTTAAGATGCCAGGTATTAAACTACTGAGCAGCAGTTCTATTGCAGTACCAATGTAAGAGGGGTTTTGAGCCCATAGGAGGTTTCGGAAAAGAGGCCAAAATTTGAGCTGGCTAGTGACCCTGATGAGGATGGTAACAGCTGAACTGACCTGGTATTTATGCAGTTTAATCAACTGAATTAGTGCTTATGTGGTTGATACAGTTTAACTTAAAGATTAACTAGACATGCAGGAAGATAACCAGAGAGAGCCCTGAGGAAGGAACAGTATAAGGAAAAGTAAGAAAGGAAAAAAACACCATGTATCAGAAATGGTGAGAGAGATCCAATTATGAGGTGAAAAGAGAGGAGGCAGGAAGGACCAGGCAGGACCAGGCAGCAGATTCTTCTAGGAAACCTTCCCTCATTCCGCTCACTGTTCTTCATATTGCCCCCACTTAAAGTGCAACATTTTAGTATGTGCCCAGCAGGATTATATTTGGCTAGAAGCCTCGGACACCCAAAATAACACAGAGATCACAGTATCTCCCTCCCTTGTGTGAAAGTCCAAGGGTAAGCTGCCCAGGGCAGCATGCAGGGCCACAAGCGCAGGACCCCATCTCCTGCCAAATCCCACCCCTCTGTCCTTAAGTGAGGCCCAACGTAGTCACAGGAGTGACATCACAGCCAGTGAGCAATGGGGTAGTTGAAAAAGGGCCACAGGAGGCACAGTTTTTAAGAGAAACTGCCAGAAGCTGCCTCAGAATGCTACCTCTTCCAAGGCATCATCCAGACTTGGGCATAGTCAGCCTTCACTACAAGGAAGGCCACACAACCAGCTAAAACTGAGAATTCTGACATGAAGGAGAAGGAGAGCAGAAATTGGAGGGTAACTCCTGGACTCCACCTATAATAATTTAATTAATCTGTTTCTAGAATACTGACTTTGATACGACCAGATTATGACTTCCTCAAGAATAGCAGCTGCCTTCTACTCTGTGATGTGTTTCATGGTATCTGGCACCTACCAAGCATCCAAGAAATGATGTAGGAAAAGAATCAATGAATAACAAAGGATGCAAGAAAAGTCTCTAAAAGTTTGTAGTGTATTTGTGAACTAGTTTCATGGTTAAGCCATACAAAAATAATGCCACAGAGAGAGATAAACTGATTTTTTCCCAATATTCATCATGAGAAGATAAGAATTTTTTAAGACATCACCATAATACTACTATAAACAGGTTGGTGGGTTGGCTGGTTTGTTGGCTAGTTGGTCGGTCAGTTTTAAAAAATAAATCTTGTATAACCAAGAGGGAATCTTTACCTTCAATAAACTAACCTACTCCAAGTCCAAATCCATAGTGGTGAAAATTCCATCTCTTGAAAGTATGTTTAGAATTTGAGAAGATGAAAAGATGATTCAGAACCAAGCCTGATTAACAATAAGGTATATGGCCAATTTTATTATGCCAATGCTGACTTTTTTTAAAGTATGATAAAGTAACGTCTAGATTCCATATATGCTTATAAAATTCTTGTTGGAAGGAACTTTTAGGAAAACAGTTCCTAAAATCTTTTCAAGTATGGTGAAATAACTGTATGTCATAATTGTGTTATGGTTTAAATCAAAAATTTCCCCCAAAGGTTCCATGTGTTCAAAGACAAAGCTTTCATAAGGTGATTGGATCATAGAGGAATTAATGTTCAGCAGTGGATTAATCCAGAGTTCATAGCTGAATGGGCATTAGGAAGTGGTGCCCAGGTGAAGGAGATTTGTCATGGTGTCATGCCTTTGGAGGGCATATCCCTTGTGTCTCTGTCTCTATCTCTCTGTTTCTGTCTCTTTCTGTCTCTTTGTCTGTCTGTCTGTCTGTCTGTCTCTCTCTCTCTCTCTGTCTCTCTCTCAGCTGCCACAGGTTGTGAAGCTCTCCTCCACCATGCTTTTCTACAACATCATTTCTGCCTTTGGACCAGTCAAACATGCATGGACCAAAGGCTCAGAAACCATGAACCAAAATTCACCTCTCCTCCTTTAGTTGTTGGTATCAGGCTTTTTGTGCCAGTGATGAGGAAGTGACTAATACAAGTAGTTACTTATCATGTTACATTATTTTTGTAGACTAATAATTTTATACACAAACAAGCATTTTAACATGATATACGTGCATTAGTATGCATATATATTTAGATGTCTGTTATTTAATATTCAGAATTCAGCATTACAGATAATGCACATTAGCATTATATATAAGTACACACATTATATACACTACATACAATATACAACAAACATACAAATCCACACACACATACATGTGTGTGTATATGTATCCCTTTGTTGTTAGTGGCCAAAATAACTCAATATTGATAAGCAAAATTGTTACAATCCAGGCCTTCCTTAACATAAAAGATTTCCTGGGCTCAAGTCTAATTCAGTTACTGAAAAGCAACCAAAACAAACATACAAAAGAAAATAGCCTAATAAGTAAATTAAAAATACAATAACAATATGATCTGTTTAAATCGTATAATGATGTTGTCTCTTTTTTTTTCAGAGAAACTAAAGACATTTTACAGTCATCAATTTTCCTAAGGGAAAATTCAGGCCACTTCTCTCTTGCCAGCAATTCTTGATGGTTTGTGCAATGCTGAGCCATTAGCTGATATGTGGAGAATTTTATATTAACCACAAAGAAAAAATTCAATCAATAATATTGCTTAGAATGAGTACAGCACTTCTCATCTTCCCAGCAGTTCACCAACACTGATGAATTAACCCTCCCTGCATTTCAGTGGAATAGAAACAGTCACACTCGTCGACCTAAGGAAGGAAACACAGGGAGATCCACTCCACAGCCCTCAGCATGGGGGAAGCCAGAGTCAGGGTCAGAATCCAGTTAAGACTTTTCATTTGGGTGCTACACCCAAAGCACTCAGCCTCCCACCCCAATCCCTTCCTCTGTCTTTGGAGAGCAGTGGTCTTGAAGCGTGGGTGCCACACTGTCTGAGGCAGTGTGGAGAATGTATTTTCAAGTCAAATATCTATCAATCAACACATATTGATTTTCTTTAATTATCTCCACAGAGTAGATTTGATTCTGAAGAGCTTATGTGATTTGAAAAATGTATCACCTATTTGTCAGCCATGTAAAATTTATGAAGGCCCTTTCATTCAAGGTCTGCAGTCCAAAGGTAACCATTTGTGAGTTATTAGCATGTTATTAGATATACCCTATTAAGATTTGCAGACGTTCAGCCTTTCACACAAAAAGCAAGAGTCACCACATAAATTTTCACTTGCGCTATTAAGCTTAGAGGATTCTAATTCTAACACCTCCCCATGAATCCATTCCAAGGAATTGCCTGACACAATGAAACTATCAAAAAATTACCCTTAATTTTAAACTCTTTGGTTTAAAGCAAGCCCGTGTTAGATGGAATTCTACTTTCTCAGAATTGTGTCACTGATTTTCCTCCTAGGTATAGTGCCTCACAATACTGATATTTAACTCAACAGGAATTCTAATTACCAAAATAGGCTCCTGAACTAGGGGACAGGTGATCTACTTTACAGGTAACTGACTTTAAAATAACTAATAGTACTTAAATCATGAAGCAATATTGCCTTTAACATGAGGTAATTAGGCATTTACTAATACAAAGTAGTATTTCATTCAAATATGTATAAAGGCATATGGAAAGAGTCTATTATTCTGATGAGATAATTATCTTTATACCCATCATTGTTTTACATACAGCAAAACTAGATGAATAAATAGGCATCACCATTCATTAAGAGGCATAAGTGGATATAAAACACAACTTGATTCCACTTAATTGCTACAATCATAATTTCAAGTTAGTGAGAATGAATAAATATTTACCAATCATATGTCCTAAGAAGTATCCAGCAGGGGATGATTCCAGAGATGGAGTCAAGGAACACATCCTTGGAGAAGCCATGAACTTACAGCTGAAGGAAACTGGGACTGAAAACACACCTGGCAGAGAACACCGACCTGAGAAGACCTGTGGAGGGAGAGAAGGCTGTGTGGTAGAAGAAGGAAAAAGCCCAGTAGGGCAGGGGGAGAATCTGGTCCTGGATAGGCCTGTGGCCACAACAGGAGCTGGGGTTTTATTAGGGGGATAGAAAGAGGTTATCAGACAGCTTTAAGCATAGGAGTGGCAGGAGCAAAGGAGAGCCCTCGGGAATAATGAAACAAATCCTGATAAAAGAAAAGACCCTGAGAGTCCAGCTCTTTTTCCAAACCTATTTCAAATCAGAGTTTGAGGTGATGTTTTTAAATTAAAAAGAGAGGTCACCTTCTCAAAACTACACAAAATAAACTCAGTCATGTATAGATTTCTCACATGTGATACCATATCTTTCTCTGAGGTTATGAGGAATAGTAGGATAATGGAGGAGAGAAATAAACGGTGTTATTATTAAATATTTCCAAAAGCATAAACAAACAGTAACACCTTAGGGTCCACCAGCCAAGATTAACACCTTACTATATCTGTTTTCTTTTTCTTCCTTTTCTCTTTTTCACTTTAGAAATAAAACAGTACAGACACAAACTCATCTCCTTATGTATTTTTATCTTCATTCTCTAGTGATACACATTATTCTAGAATTCCTATGCATATTTCTTATCTACTTGATTTTTACTTCTATTACAAATGTGCATATCTATGTGTGGCTTTGTATAATGTGTTTTTATACTTTCAACTAAATTATTTCATATTGTATATGTAGTTCTGCAAGTTGCTTTGTTCACTCCACAGTTTTACATATATTCATATTGGTGTATGTAATTCTAATTCACTCATTTGAACCACTGTAAGACTATTGTATGATTATAACACAACATGTTATCAACTCACCTGTTAGTGAACATTGCTTTAGGCATCTCCTTTTGTTTGGATTGCAAACAATACTGCAGTGAACATCTTTATATTCATCTATCTCCTGATGACATGTATGAGAGCATTTCTGAGAATGTTTATGTAAGATGTTTTGACACAATGGAAGAAAGTAGTCTATTAAGCTGAGTTAATATTTCAAATGCTTGTAGTAGTAGTAGTAGTAGTAGTAGTAACAGTTGTCGTAATAATAATAGTAAGATGTTTGCGTCACATTGAATAGTTTGAAACTATCATTTTCAGGGCATGTATTTGAGAACATAACTTAAGAATAGCCATATAGAAGACAACCAGAACTTGGTCAATGTTTTAATTCAGTGGCTAAAACCTCTGTAGGTCTGTTCTAAGTTGCAAATCTGGTTGAAAAACCTGAGTTTCTAATATAAAATATATGTCAAGTACACCTAAATTGTAAGAGAGAATGAGAATAGATACACTGAGAAAAAAATCTTGACAGGTTCAGGTTAGCATCTCACTGAACAAGTTTCCCAAACCCCTGAGGCTCATTTGACATGAAGAGTTACACAGAATTGGACGACATCTTCAAAGTCTGCTTTTTTAAAATTTTTATTTCAGAAAATCAACCATTTAGGCCAAGCTGGAGTCAGGGTTTCATTCACATCTTACTGATGCTTTTTGATCATTACTCATCAACAATATTCAAACAACCACCTTGTCAGAACTTGCCCTTTAGCTAAGTGAAAAGAGAATGAAAAATCCTTCTAAACTGAACAGTAATCCCATTCAGGTGAGTAGCAAGGCTTCACTGGAAAGAAATGAAGTAAAGGATCCATCCCTTCCAATGTCAGCTAAGGGTAAAGGTCTTAGATCTCTCCACCTGACTACAAAGCACAGAGCGACATTCCAAAGAGACCCTATAAATTGAGCCCTCAATATTGTCACTACTGTCATGCAGACACATCCTTCAGCATGTAATTGGAATCAGGGTAACATAAAAATGTTTGACTTATGAGAAACTTGGGAGATCTCTTAATTAAAACCACTTATTTTAGAGACAAGAAGGCCAGGGATAATAAATGCCATGTTCAAGATCACACCATAAACTCCTGACATACAAAGAATTCAGTCTTCTTTGTCCTATATTATGTGGCTTATACATAATGTCAGTGCATCATGGCAATTAAAAATATTCAAAGGCTGCATGTATAGCTAGCTCAGTAATAGAGCAGAGTACTTTCTTAGCATGTGTGAGACCCAGAGTTCAATCCCTACCATGCGAAACTATTTTATATGTGTGTATTTGTTCATAATTTCATTTATGTTTTATGTATTAGAAGTTACCAAGAAGCCATGTGGGCCCCAGGAGGAGAAACAAGCCAATTCGCCCTTCCCATGAGTCACTGGAAGCCATGCTGGGCCTGGGAGGAATAACAAGAAGCCAATTCACCCTTCCTGTGAGTTGGCCCAAGCTATGTGGGGCCTGAGAGGAGAAACAAGCCAATTCACCCTTCCTGTGAGTCAGCGGAAACCATGCTGGGCCTGGAAGGAGTAATGAGAAGCCAATTTGCCCTTGCTGTGAGCCAACTGGTGCAGGGGTTGGGAAACAAGAACAACATCACTGCCACCCCACCCCCCCAGCTCTGCTGGTCCCCTCTCCCAAGCAACTGGCTGACTTGGAGAACAGGCTGAATTGATAGCAACTGAGGTACAAAACAACTTAATGCTTGTAATTTTTGATTGACTTTGCAAGTCTGAAGCCCATAGTCTGAGCATCTATTAAAAGGATAATAATATGCAATATGACAAGTATGGGGGTTTTCCTTCTGTCTTGTTTTTGAAATTCAATATTGTTCTTACTATTTTGTTTTGTTCCATTTTATTGTTTTGATTTATTCAATGTTCTGTTTTGATTAGTTTTATTCTGTTCTGTTTTGTTTGATTTTATTATGTTTGATGGTATGGGCAGCAATTTTGAAAATAACAAGAGGCATTATGGTAGCCATTGTTGATTTCCTGTTACCCTGTTTTGAAATCTGTATCACTTTCACTGTTTTGTTTTGATTGGCTTTGTTCTGTTTTGTTTGGTTTGGTTTTATTCTCTTTAAAACATGCTTTCACTCTTTTGTTTGGATTTGTTTTATTCTGTTTTGTTTTGTCTGACTTTGTTATGTCTGATGGTATGGACAGTCATTTTGAAGAAAGCAAGAGACATTGTGGTAGCCATTGTTGATTTCCTATTATCTTGTTTTGAAGTTTTGTGTCACTTTCATTGTTCTGTTCTGATTGGCTTTATTCTGTTCTGTTCTGTTGGTTTTATTCGGTTTTATTCTCTTTAAAATAAAAAAATAAAATAAAGATGTTGCAGAACTTTTCAGCAGTAATACTTTAGGTGTTTATTAGAAAATTCCTATGCAAGATTATATCAACATTCTCAATCATGAGCTCTGCCTCCTTGTGAGAGAGTTACACATCTCACTGATGTCAGACTTTACTATAGCAAGTAACATGTTTCTGCTTTGGCCAGTGACATGTGAGTAGAGCTGAAATCTAACATTGCATTTTCTCTCTCTCTCCCTTTCCCCTCTACTATAAGTATGCCCTGAATAGGAACTGGTCCTTTGCTCTGGATTCTATCACGAAGAAGACAGGGAAAAGAGCTGAAACTGACTCAAGTGGCACACCATGAATGAGAAGCAAACCTTTGTTGTTGTGAACATTAGTATTTCTAGGCCTCTTTATTATTGCAGCATAACCTAGTGCAAGCTGACTGATACAGTTCCCAATAACAGCCAAATGGTCAGTCATCAAAAAGCAACTCATATAAAACTGTAAGTAAAGAGATCAACCTCAACACATTATTTTTGAAGATGAGAAAAAACCATAATTGACTCTTTTTTGATGTATTCACTCCCACGTGCACAAAACTTTCTTTCCAAGAGCAATGTGAAAAGTTGTTTGTGGGATCACTGACAAGGGCTTTTCATTTGCCCCCATGAAAACACAGCTCATACCAAAGGAATCAAAATCTGTGGGCATAAAATGGAAACATTCCATCTCAACATTAACTGCTTACCAAAGCTCCTGCCATGTAGAATGTAGGCTTGAAAAACATGAACAACAGAGACACTCAGCATCTCAAAAGCTAAGATAGCAGATGCAATGACCCCGGCAACTTTTCTTTATACCCAGCCACAATGGTAATCACCAACAACCACTGCCTCAGAGGCCCGCTGATCATAATCAATAAAGTCCACACTGCTTAGGTGGGAGAGGTAGCTTGATGCTCAACAGAATAAGCCAATTGTCTCTCTCCTGTCCAGACTGTAAGTAGGATAGTCTTTCATTTGAATAATACCTGCTTATAGGTAGGCAGTATGCTAGTCCCAAGGCCATAAAGAAGAACAAGACAGGCAAAGCCCCTGATCTCGATTAACTTATATATTAATGGGAATGAGACAAAAATCAAGAAAAATATAAAAAAGCACAGATTTTGAGGAAAATGTGGAAATCAAACAAGGTGAAATACTCAGAAATTACATTACAAATTGTTTCTGAGATAGTGAAAATCCCTCTTAGAACATGACATTTAACTAAGATCTGAAGGATAAGATGAATTCAGCCATGCAGAGAGAGAGCTGGGAGAGCATGTTTGAAGCCATGGGGGCAGGAATTGTAAAGAGTCTGAGGCATGAAAGAGTATGACATATTCAGGGAATAGATTGGCTTTCAAGGAAACAGACTTGTGACTTGGGTCCTAGGACCAAATTCAGCATCAAAATATCCTGAATCACAGCCAAGAGAGCAAGACTGCAGGAAAATGGGAGTTCTAGAACATTGGAAAACAAAAGACAGACATATTTTTTCAGGCAAACTGACACTCCTCCAATGAGGATATGGCTTTTCTTATCCTGAATTAGGTTCACACCAAGCAAGTCTAGGCACACAGTACAAAATAATTTTAAGTCTTGATGTGAGTCCTGCACATGAAAGACTTGCATGGCATTGTAAAAATCTTTTCTTAATTCCCACTAGTGATAATGGAAAAGCCCTATTAAAATACATAGCATTTGTTGCCACTTTTGTGGTCACCTTTTCCCCCAAAAGTTTCTGCACTCTGACTGTACCAATCGTGATGTGAGTGTGCACATGTGTGTGTTCTCCTGTTTCCAACCCATAGCACACCTGGAATACTGTACTGCAGCCTAACAAGTAAGGCATAGAGTGGATGAGGTAGATTCAGAGTCTGGAGTGAGGACAAGACTACACAGACCTAGAAGTCCACAAGAAGACACTGGATTTTATTCTAAAGAACAATATGAAGGCAGTGAGAACTCTCAAGAAGACACATGGTCCAATTTATGCTTCCTTCAGATCAACTGTGGGGCCATCTGTGGAGCAGCATAGGAGGAGGAAACATGAGAGACAGAACTGAAGTGGGCCATGTAAGAGATATTGCAATGGCAAAGACCAGAGCACTCAGTGAGTGAGCGGCAGTGGGTGGTTTGACAGGTATTTGGTAAGACTTAGTGATGGACTCTTGTAGGGGAAGAGAAAAGAGACCAACAGGGAGTGACTTCTAGGGTTTTCTTTAACATCTGGACATATAAGAATGACATTTACTGAACTGAAATGAATAATGCTGAAGGTCAACTCAGTATGGAATAAAAGAAGAAAAATAGTGCTCACTGTTGACCACATAAAGTTGAGAAAATCTCTAAAATATCTAGATGGTGCTGAGCAGATAGCTTTTTTTTTAAATGAGAGTCTGAAGCACATAGGACAGATTAGAGTTGTGAATATGAATTACAGGATTATCAAAACATAGATGGTAATATAGTCATTTTTACTATCTTATGTTCACCTTTTTATAAATTTATGTCATTTTCCTTTTCCCTTGATAGTAGAAATGACTATATTACTAAATGCATTAACTATTGACAAAGAACAGTTAATACTCATATGATTAGATCAATTTTGCATGTCTATATCTGTTAATCTGAACAACCCCTTTGAGAGTAGCGATACGCAATGTTATAACTACTGTCAAGTTCCAACCATCTCATTTTGTAAACTTATAGTGTTATCGTATCAGATTTGTTATTGTTTGTTTCTCTCTTTTGCTTTTTGTTTCTCTTTTCTGTGTCCATTTTCTCTTAAAAAAAAAGACATAGATGGTATGAAGAATAGATATACTGTTAGGAAATTATTTTTCTATAATCACAAACTTATTTTTCTCAAGTAAACCTATAATAACAAAGTAAAGGCAAAGGATATTAATGGTTTCTCACTAAAAACTGAGTTTATAACTTTCTGTAGAAAAGAAATTATGGAATAAAATTAGTGAAGTCAACGCTTATGGACATATAACAGCTTTGGAACATAAATCCAATCTCCTACTGCACTCACATTCTAGTATATACAATTTCTTATAACACATAAGCCAAATAATGCAATTTCCCACAGTAAGTATGTAAAACAAATTTTATAATAAAAATAGCCTCAGAGTCAAAGAATATATTCCATAAATGGTTATAATAAACCTCTATAGTAAAGAAGGGAAATATCCCAGATTTCTTTACCTTCCCAACAAACAAGTCAGCCAGAAATTCAATTTCACAATGAGAAGAGCAAGTATACAGAGATCTAACCTTAGGACTTTTAACCCTCCCGCTTAATAGATTTTATTCTTTGTGTCTTTATGGAAACTATTTGTAAAGATTCTTCAACTTTGTCCCTTATCTTTGGACCAATGGATAAGGAGTAACTCAGAACTTTGTATCCTCAAATATGTTTGCATAAACTGTATCCCTTCTTGTCAAGTCTCTCCATTCAGTGTTATTTCTCATTAAATTCCAAAGTCTACCGTTTTAACTACGTTATTAGCCAAGATTAACTCAAAGTGCTTTGGGCTACAATAATCTTCCCTTTTTACAATTTACTGCATGAAATCACCTTGACTACAAGTACAGATATGGAAAGGAAAAAAGCTTAAAACTGGGCCCTAAGAAAATCCAATGTCAGAAGCCAAATTCAGGAGGATAAGACCATGAGTAAGATGGAGAGGAGTAAAGTAGTAGGCAGAGCAGGAAAGTCAGTGAAGTTGTTATGAACATTCATTTGTTTTTATACCACCATTCAGTCCCTTTCTTTTGGTAACAGAACTCCAAATATGTTACAGGAGAACTGCCTTTTCTTTCTCTCTCCCTAAATGCATAGGATTTGAGTAAAGTCAATTCTTCCTTAATCAAGGCCTTTTTCAATCAATGCATTTCATCCTTCTGGCCAAAGTAGTGGTTTCAGAAATGGACACAGAGTTCAACACAAGATAACCAATAGGTACTAATAACAAGATTTTTTGAGTGGAGCACAATTTTTCTTGCTAGATTTGCATGCTAGTCAATGTGAGAGTAGGTCTATGGCAGCCATCTCATTACTTTGAGGAGAAAAAGAAGTGTATACGAGAATACTGCCAATTCGGAGGAAGTGGACCAAGAAATAGGGCAAGCTAAAGCAGCCCTAAGAACACCATCTGAACTCCTGCCTCAGACCATACATAAAGCCAGCCTCACCAGGACAGTTTCATTATGAAAGTCAATAAATTATAATTTTTCTTGTTTGCTTTGGGCTTGAGTTTTTTTCCACCAACATGGATTTCCTTAACCAGTGAAGAATACAAGAGAAGAGATTACTTCAAAGAATGTGTACAACTGTGGCATATGCTGAGTAGAGCCCTATATTGAGTCAACAAAGTTCCCATAAAGTTTGCCATCTTCAGGCCACTGGAGTCTTGACAAAATCCACTATAGTGCACTAAAGGATGGAAAATCTGACTCAAGGGGTCCTGTGGAATACTCTGCATACAGTATTATCAGGATGGCAACAAACAAATCACATGGAATAGAATGAGCTCTGAAGAGAAAACCAGAGCTCTAAACGGAGATCCAGAGATCTGGGCTCCAGATATAGCTCACACTAACCAGGTATGTGACTGTGGACAAATCACTCACTTAACTTCTTGGAGTTTAGCAGCTGCTGCATCTGTAAAGTGACTGGACTTGTCTGGCACCTAGGAGCACTGCTCAATCTAAAATTGTCAGTATTTTGCTATTTTGGTTAACTTGTACCATTACGAAACTGCATAAAAGAAGCCATCCAAGTCTCCTAGGTTTCATTAGCATTCCCTCCTTTGTTGCTAAATTAAATTCTCTTTGGCTCAGTTTTCATTTCACAGTAATCATTTCACTGAAGGCCACATCACTGTTGTGGTTAGCTTATACTGAGTCAGGGGGTGAACAGCCCTTACCTCTGGCTATCCAGTCTGAGTCTCTCCTCTCTTATCACACAGAGCTGACAATCTCACCACATGTTCTCTTTTTCTGGGGTCACATTGCACTTCTGCTCTCATCATCACTCTCACTATTAACCAAAGAGTCAAGTGATGGGCTCCATGGTGTCTGTACAGGAGCATTTTTGAACCTCAAAAAGGCAAAGACTTTTGCTGAGTGGCTGTCATTCCTGGCAGAGTCTTTCTTGAGTGTGTACTGCTCTGTACTTCACACCATCAGCCAGTCCCATTATAAAGTGAACATCAACCATAGAACAAAACATGCACAAAAGATCAGAGGTCATTAAAATGCATCTCTCTTATTTAGCTCACTGAGAAGCAAGACAAGAGAGATTAACTTTTCAACAGGGTAACGTACCATATATATCAGCACTAACAATGAGGTTTTTATTTCCCTGAGTCAGCTTTAAAAATAATGTTGACTTTTATGGTCGATACATTATAGATCACCATATTTATGTCAGAACATATTGGCTTGAAAATAAATCAATGAAAATATTAATACATGAACCTTGTGTTTAAATGAAATCCCTTCAACTCCACACCTTCCCCTCATATTTCACTGGGAGATTTTTAGAGACCTCACTCTGATGTGTTTTACCAAACACGAAATCAGAGCCTCTTTTCATTCTCCACAACCACTGTTTTTAATCTGCCTTGTATATAATCAGGTTCAAAAGTATCAGCTTTGTTCTTTTACCATAAACATACATAACTGCATTCCATCATTAATAGAACTGTCAGTTCAAATTTATGGATTATGTATAAAGAAAATATCTCAGAGCCAAAGCTCTGACTGGCATACTATTAATAATAATACTCCACATTGAAGGCCAACTTCAAATATTATATTTGCTAAAACATTTGTTTTAGTCATGAGAAATTTCTATTACATGTTTTAGAACTCAAGTACATAATCTAGAAATTAAAGAAAGATGGGGTGACATAGAAAATTTGTTCTTTTAAGTGTGTCTCGCTTTATGATTCTGTCACCTGAGGATATACCATGCATGCACTGCTCTGAACCCCTTCTGAGAGAACTATTTCCGGATGACCCTACAAAGAGAGCAGCCCTAACTATTCATCCACTAGGTGGAGGCCTGCGACTAACACCAGCCTGATTACAGCACCCCTTCGTGAAAGGGCCACCCAGTCAGCCAATATGTATCGCATGTCAACCCACAGTTTGTGAGAGACCTGGCTGCTGGTCTCCTACCCAAACAGGAACAGTAAACACCTGAGTCTATCACCGTGTTTTGAGAGAATGTCCCTGGCTCTTTGTACAGAGTTAGAAATCTGCAACAAGAGCAGAAGACAAAGGATGATATCAACAAAAGTGAGGATGAAGCAAGATACTGAATAGAGAGAAGCAGTGAAGTTCAGAAATAATAGAAGGGTGAAGGCATCGGTTGGCAGGGGCAAAAAATGTCATTTTAGGAATAGTCTGTAAGGTTTCCTTCAACCCATATTTAACTCATCACCAAGTCATGTTCATTTACCTGCTCCAAATCCAGGGAATTCACCCATCTCTAATCTCTGTCTTAGATTACAGAAATACTCTCCTAGGATCATTGTGAATTCAAGACCAGCCTGGACTACAAAATGAGTTCAAGGCCAGCCTGAACTGCATAGTGAGACCCTGTCTCAAAAAATAGGACCGGGGATTTAGCTCAGTGGCGTAAGCACCAGTCTGGCAAGTGTGAGGGTGTGAGTTTGATCCCTGGTACAAAAAAAAAAAAAAAAAAAAAAAGAAAAGAAAAAGAAAGAAAGAAAAGAAAGAAAGAAGGAAAGAAAAAAACTCTCTTAATTCATATCCCCATGAGCCTGCCCTTTCCTCTCCAAATAACAAGCACAGTGAGCGTTCAAAATGCAAATCTGACCATGTTTCTCTGTTTCTATATACACAGAGACAGCCAGTGAGGTCCACACATACAAATAAACCCTTTAGTGGCACAAAATCAATTAGATCTGGAGGGGAAAGGCTTTCATATGCTAATATGGGAGAATATTTTTATGACCTCAAGGTACAGAAAGATTGTTAAGTCAGATACAAAAGGCACAAAACATAAAAGAAAAATTGATAATTTGGTCTATGTTAAAATTAAGAACTTCTATTCCTCAAAAAATTAAATATGGATGCACACCATTAAACCAGAGAAACAAGGCATAGAGTAAGAAAACTGAAAAGATTTTTATCCAAAATATGTGAAGAATTCCTAGACATCATTAACCAAGAGATGAACAACACAATAGGAAAAAAGAGCAAAAAAGTCACTAGAAGAATTGAGATAGGAGATAGAGTGTGGCTTAGACTGGCTGGGAAGAGAGGTGAGGAGGGATCCCAAGATCTCCATGGCACGGCCTCTCAGGAGCCCGTCTGTAGAATTTCATGCAGGTTTCCACTGATATGGGCAGCATATAAGGACACAGATACCCTGAGGACCCTGCTACCGTGCCTCTTTCACGATGGCCCACCATGAGTCTCCCAGACCCTGGGTGTACTTTTATTTTTGTTTTTTCTCTTTTCCTTTCTTGTTCAACCCAGGTTTGCTCTGCAAAGCCAGTTTCTCCCTTACCGCTTCACTTTTCAAATAAACCTTGTCACTACTTTTGATTTGGCTTGTTTAATTCTTTGTTCAAGGCAAGAAGGACCTGAAATACATTTAATTGTTGAGCCATTTCCAAAAGGAACTACTTGATAACAGAATCACCTCTCATGAAAGAATACAGGTCCATAGGCAGAGCACTCCTCCAACCCCAAGCAAAAGGAACTGAGGCACATGAAGGCAGGGAAAGGGCAACACCTTGTAAGGCAAAAATAAAATAGGAAAAGTGCGAAGGAGAACTGATTCTCGTAGGTGTGTCTTTTTTCTCTCTGTTCAAGGGACACACCATGCGCCAGCTATTACATGCCCTTCCCTTCTGAGGATGCTGTGTTTCTCAAAGCCCTGCAGAAAGAGCAAAGTTAAATGTTCCTCAATGGAGTAGGAGACTGGCCAGCTAGGGATAGGAGCAGGTGGCTCATTGCCTCCCTTTCCCGCCCCTGGGAGGACTTCCCTGAGACTGAGTTGATTCAGATTTCTGGTTCTCAGAAGGTAGCCTCTTGAGAATGAGCACTCAGTTTCCTTTTGTGGGGGCCAACATATAAAGCATCTTCAAATTTTCATATAGGCTCCCTTGGTTGACAAGTCATTTTATTCCCCACTCCTGCTCTTTGGAGTAAAAAAATAGCACATAGAGCCAGGACTCTGCTTTCTGGCTACTCAAGCTAAGACACAATTCTCTTTTCTCCTCAATGTGATCAGAGCTCAGAGCAGATGAGGATTTTTCCAGCACCACACCATCCCCCACCCTCGCCAACAGCAAAGCACTGATAGTGCACAGCCCGCCAGTGTATTTCTGCTAACAGTAGCATTCTGGGGGACAAATGAGAGAGGAGCTTGCTGCCTGAGGGTAAGAGTGAATGGCAGGAGGGGTCCTGGAATACAAACTCTGATGCCTTGGGCCATCTTCACCACTACTCTTAGAGCCCCAGGCTCCGTGACTGATCTCTCTTGCCTTTTAGTAAACCAGCATTTTCCTTTCTTTATACATAGTACATAGGGGAAGACTCAGTCACGATGCATTTAAAGATCCTTGATGCTAAATGAAAGGAAGAGTTTGTTTGAGATCACCTGTCTGGACAGGAGCCCAGAGGCTGTGCTGGGCTTCCACAATGACAGAACAATATAGTAATTTTGCTTGTTTGTTTGTTTGTTTGTTTAACTGTATCATTAATTGACATTAAAACTTCAAATTTCAGAGTCCATTTGGAGGTATCACACATTCACGCAGATGAATTAACAAGAGTCCAGAGTTGCTGTTTTTTCCCAGACAGAGTAATACTAGCTTTAGAACCTTCTCTGTTGTGACAGCATGGTGTTTCCCAATGACTCCTTCTATTTACAGAGTTGAAGCTGCTAGTTACATCAGATCCATGTCAATAGAAAACAAAAATATGCAAGCAGCTATTATAAATTAATTATTGAAATTAACTACTCGCTGTCTCTAGACAGTCTTCTAAATTATGTAAAGGATATAATTTGCTTGCATTATGAAAAATAAAAATCCTTGAACTCTCACATTTCAAGAAAATTCAAACCTGGAAGAGGAATCTAGGTTCAGAGCCCACATTGCAAAAATATAATGCAAAACAACTTAAAAACTAGTATCAGTGCTTTTTATCTTAAGACTGAAGGTAAATTGTAAAACTAGGTAACAGGCTGCTGAATCTATTCAATTCATTTTTAACAGATTTTAAGGCTGTTAAAAAATGAATTACCCTCTTATCAGTGAAGGTCACATTTCAAGACTCTCTGGGGAGAACTAAAACTTTAGATATTACTGAACACTTTGTGTACTATGTTTTTCCTGTACATATATACACAGGATAAAGTTTAACCTATAAATTCAGCACACTAAGAGATTAACAACAATAACAATAAAGTAGAACAATATGCCACAATGGAAGTTTATCCTTTGGGGACATTACTGAGTAAAATAAGGGTTACCTGAACACTGTACTTACATATCATGATAGTTAATCAGATAACACAGAGAACTACCACGTGACTGACAGGGGGCAGCATATGCAGTGTGGATACACCTCATGAAAAGAATCATTCATAGGACAGAATAGGACAGCAAGAGATTTTATCACACTACTCAGAACAGCACACAATTTAAAACTTATTGTTTATTGCTAGAACTTTTCATTTATCATTTTTGGACCTTGGGTGTCCACAGGTAACTGAAAGTACAGAAAGTGAAACCAAAAGTTGAGCGTGGTGCCACACACCTGTAATTCCAGTTACTCAGGAGACTAAGGCAGGATCACAAGTTGATACCAGCATAGTGAGACCTGCCTCAAAATTTAAAAATCATACAAAAGCCTGGAGATGTAACTTCCCTGGGTGCAACTGTCCATACCACAAAAGGAGGTAGGAGAACAGGAAGGAAGAATGGAAGGAAGGAAGGAAGGAAAAAAGGGAGGGAGGGAGGAAGGAAGGAAGGACCGAAGGAAGGAAGGAAGGAAGGAAGGAAGGAAGGAAGGAAGGAAGGAAAGAAAGAAAGAAAGAAAGAAAGAAAGAAAGAAAGAAAGAAAGAAAGAGAGAGAGAGAGAAAGAAAGATGAAAGAAAGCAAAATCAAGGATGGGGTGAACGTACTACCACATTCTTTTATCTCTCTTTTTAAAATCATCCTCCAAATCATGATTTCTGAAGTAGTACTGAGTCATCCATAACAAAGGCGGTATGTCTAGTCATTTGAGAGATGACTTGCTATTTTACCTCCACAACTTACTTTGGGGGGAGCTGGTGGCAGGGTTTGGGATGGTGGTGACAAGGGGTGACAGAAGGGGAACAGATAAATAAGAAAACATTCCATGAAAATCGGGTCTGATTTATCGAGTCTCTTTTCTTAAAGAAATCCAGGCTTTCTGCCAATCACTGAAGATATGACTTCCATTCAACCTCTCTGAATCCTAGTTTCTCAGATGTAAAATGGAGAGAACAATGTCTCCCACACCTATCTCACAGAAATGTTTTGTAGAATAAACACAATAACAGGAAGTTCTCAGCTAACTGTAACTCAGTTTCATTGTATGGATCCAACATAGTAACTATAGATGACAGACCAATAAGAGTGGGACTGATGGGAATTTTTTCTGTATCCTCAATGAATTTTGTCTCATCCACAGCCACTGTCTTGGACAGGAGCCCAACCCCTGTTCTGGTTTTCATTTAGAGGATGAAGGAAGTATAACCGGTCTGTGGTCTTTATCGCCACCTAATGGTCAATTGGCTAAAGAGCATCAAATTATCAGCAGATTTGAAACCTAAGAAAATAAATTTTAAAATGAGAAAAGAAGGAAAAAATAGAAACAAAGCTTTTGTAAAGAAGGTGGGAAGAGGGGTTGAAGGGAGGGTAGGGGATTGGAGAAAAAGAATCAAGTTATATCATGTACAGGTACAAATTCCCTATGATAAATGTGATTATTATGTATACTTAAAGTGCACCAATAAACTTAATTAATAAAAAAAGAAAATGAGCTCAAAGTAAATCACCTGCTACTTTAATTTATCACTTAATTAAATGTTACCCGGGGCTCTCCATTCGAAGAAACTCATTAAAAATCATATAATTATATTGTGATATGAATAGTTCCTGTTTATAGTTGTAAATTTTAAAATGTATATGCATTATATACACACACAGATAAGTGTATATCAGCACATCCATGTATATGCCAACCACTGTATAAGCAGATAAATGTATAAACATATATGTACATTAATATATAGACATAAATATATAACAAATAAATATAAATACATGAAACAAAAATCAGTAAAAGCAAACTTTTACTATCTGAAGGCATTTATGAGACTCCACTAAATGCCTTCATTTGTTGAAGAAGTGAATTTTTCACTTAAAAATAAACAGGGGGTATAGCACAGCAGCAAAGGACATGCCTAGCATACACAAAGCTCTAGCTTCAATTCCAAGCATCAGACAAAAATATTTTACCTACACATACAGGTGAAATATTAAAAACTAAGATCAAATCAGAGATTTAGATCCATGTGTTCACATGGTGGAGAATGAGATCTCCCAGCATCCCCTCTCAAAAGGCATTAATCCTATGGAATTCTGTCTCCACTCTTACCATGCCATTTAACTTTAATTACTTCCTTACTCCAAATACTGGAGTTAGGGGTTAGGGGTTAGGGTTTCAATATATGATTTGGAAGTAGACAAAATTCAATTCATAAAAGGTAAAAGCCAGGAAGAAAAAGGGATCCCGTCTAAGTATGGAGTAGCAACACCACACCTGCTCTCCCACCCTTCACACAAACCAACACGCAGACATCCAGGGCACCAGAGTTTGTGAAAGAGGAAGGGGTGGACATGAAATGAAACAGGTTGGGTCTCTCCCCTACGGCAGGCCACAGAGTACTTGCATCTCTTCTAGGTAATTCCCATAGCAACCTCACCAGAAAGGGACTATTCCACGGTACAGCTGCGGAAACCATGGCACCAAAAGGCTAAATAACTGCTTCTGCCTTTACACCGGTCCTCTGGTGGAGGTGGGATTTGAGCACTTTTCACTGCACCAAAGTGGCTGGGGGGAGACAGAAACCCATGATCTAGATCAGGGGAGCAACTGCCTACCAGATTAAGGGTCCCAATGAGCTCTGGAAGGTTCTCATCTCTGACTCTCTAGCCTCTCATCAGTAAATCACATGCAACGCTTCATTCATAGGGTTATTCTGAAGATTAAATAAGATCACGTGTGAAAACTGCTCAGCCTATGCCATGACTGGTTTCCGTCCTCGGCTTCCCTCTGAGAGCCCACACTAGGCCGGCAAGGAAGCTTCAGTGGAAATAACTAAGGATTTTCCGGTTCCCCCAGAAAGATTACAGGGAACAAAATGAATGAAAACTACATTTATTTTCTTCTCCCAGTCAAAAACTTCGCTCTCTTGGTCAAAATATTTTAAAGTCAGACAGAGAGGTAGTGAACACTAGCATTCCCTATAACCTCAGAATGCCAGGCCTTGGCCGTGTCTCGTTGCAGGCCCTGGCTTCACCAAACCAGAAGAGCTGGCTGACATCCTTAGCTCCTCTGGCTCATGCTCCATGCCCATCAGGCCTCTCATTCCTGCCTCAGTAGAGTCTGTAGGATCCATTCCCTGCTCTGGATGCTCCCTTGATGGCCCTCGGGGTACTGATGATTCATCTGTGTGCACACAACAGCCCGTTACTGGTCAGAGTGACCTCTGACCAGGTCAATGCTATGACACAGTACCTTCCTCAAACACAGCTGTGATAGTTGGGATACTCCAGAGAGGCAAAATCAATAGGATATATAAAGAGATCAGAACCAGAGACCTCACCAGGAGGTGATCCCCGCCTGGAAACCAGCACCATGCACTGGCTACTGCCAGAGTGGGGACAGCCACACCCAAGCCTCTCTCCGTGAGTCTGTGCCATTTGCGGACTGCGGGTGGGGATCCAAGCCTCGCCAGGAAGCAATCCCAGCCATTTTCAGTGTTTTGTTGGGTTGGGTTTTATTCTCTTTTGTTTTGTTTGATTATGTTAAATCTGATGGCATGAGCAGCTATTTGAAAGACAACAAGGCATATTATGGTAGCCATTTTGAAATTACTAGTGGCTTATCTCGAAGTCCTTTATTCCATTCACTGTTTGGTTTTATTGCTTCTATTCTCTTCTGTTCTGTTCAATTTTTACTATGTCCGAAAATATCTGCAGCTATTTTGAAGACGACAAAAGGCATTATGGTAACTATTGTTGGTTTTGTAAGGTTTTGAAGTCCTATATCACTTATGCTGGTTTATTTTTTATTGGTTTTATTGTTTTATTTTCCTTGGTTTTATCCTCTTTAAAATAAAATAAAATAAAATAAAATAAAATAAAATCAGCAGGAAGCTGACTCACTAATTAAAGTAACTGAGAATTTCAACAATACGCCATGTGCAAGCTGAGGAAGTTAGTGGCGTGACTCAGTCTAATTCCAAATGCCTGAGATGCCAACGCCTTAGGGGGCTGCTGGTATAAGTCCTGGAGTCTAAGAGTCAGAGAACCTGTAGTTCTGATACCAAGGAGAGGAGAAGATGGGTGTCCCAGCAGAGAGTCAATTTGTCTTTTCTCTTACCTTTCTGTTCTACCCAGGAACACAGCTGACTGGATGGATGGACCCTGCCCACACAGGAGAGGGAGAATCTTCCTCCATCCACTGATTTAGACACCAGTGTGTCCTGGAAATACCCTCACAGACATATCTGGAAAAACAATGTTCTGCCAGCTCTTCAGGCATCCCTGAACCCAGTGAAGCGCATTCCTACAATGAATCATCATCACAACAGCCTTCTCCTATCACTCTCCTGCTCAAGAGCTTGCTTCCTTGTGGTAGCACAATCCCCAGTGCTGACTCTCCTGCCACTCCAAACACACTCTGTCCCTGTCACCTTCCATCTCCTAGTGTGTGCCTTCCTCCGCCCCAGTGCTCATCATCCTTCTCTGCCTTGCAACCTCCTGTTTATTCTTCTCTCAAGAACTCAAATGACACCTCTTCTAAGAAGCCTTCAATTGATCTCCTCAGGGGAGAATTGGCTGTATTCTGATTTTCACACTATTTTACTGATCATTTTTCATGTATTACAATTAACTGTATGCATTTGTCTTCCCGCAAGATAGTGAGATCCTAAGAGCAAGGGCTGTGTTCTACTCATCTTGGTATTCTCAATGACTAAATAGCATTTAATAAATGTTGATTGACAAAATGAGGTCTCCCTTTGTGGAGAATAAAGCTTTATGTAATATAGTTAATGGCCAACATTCAATTTGTCCTCAAATTATCTACCTTAAACTACTCCCACCCCTTTTCATGTTTGTTAGTCTGCTTGTTTTAAGACAGAATCTTGAATTTCTGGGCTCAAACATTCCTCCTGCCTCTGCCTCCCTAGTTGCTGAAAATACAGACATGTGTCGCACCAGACTTGTTTTAACTTTTCTTTCTAATAATGATGTCTCTGATGTTAAGTCTTAGAATCAAACTTTCTCCACTCCCCATAGGCTTCATGCCATTGGCTGAGCAGCACACTGACTTCCTCTTCCACACACAGCTGCCTTTGTGACCTGGGGCCACTCATTAGACCTGCTTTGTCAGCAGGAATGGAAATGAGGAAGTTACCCTCAAACTGTTTTCTTAGATGTTTTGGAGGCTGAGATGGTTAACAAGCAAATCAGCCTCACTATTCAAATATCCAGTGACTAAATCCTGAAAAGGATACAAATCGAAATCCCTCAACAGAGGCTGTAGGCAAAACCTATGCTTTCCCTAATCTTCCCTAAAAGCCAAGGGTCACTTTCTAGTCCACAGTGGCCTGTGTGGAAGACTGTGGACACTATTGCCTCTGGGATACACCAGCTTCTCCCCTTGCGGATTTCCTGACTCTATGCAAAGCTTTCGAGCAAGAGGAGGAGTCAGAGAGCTGGTTGCTCTGTGTACCCTGTTTAAATAATGCCAGAATCTTCCTGCCACCATGCTACTTGACTTTCTTATCACAATCCAGTCTAGAGCAGACAGCATAGAAGTCAAGGACAGATCACTCCAGGTAAGTCTACGAGGACTAATTTGTGCAATTTCCCTATTTTTCCCCTGGTGCTGGCTGTGCTCAAGCAAGGATTCTGACTAGACTTTGGGATACAGACCTGAATGCTAGGTCAAGCAGAGACTAAGGACCAAGGCAGTCATGATGCTATGCTGTCCATTTTGTTTCTTCTCAGGAAAGCAGACGTGGAGCTAAGGCAGAGCTCTCTGCTCCTGGAAAGGGCCTCCTCAGAGATGGAGAGGCTGGACACAAATGCCTCAAAGTATCAAGCTCACTGCCAGTTATCAGAGAACTATAAGCAAATCTATCTCTCCCTGACCTATGGTCTCATCTTCATCCTCGGGTTACCCCTGAATGGCACTGTCTTATGGCTCTCCTGGCACCAAACCAAGCCGTGGAGCTGCACCACCATCTATCTGGTGAACCTGATGGTGGCTGACTTGCTTTATTTACTAACCTTACCTTTCTTCATCATCACCTACATCCTGGATGACAGCTGGCTCTTCGGAGAGCTGTTCTGCAGACTGGTGCGCTTCCTATTCTATGCCAACCACTATGGCAGTATCCTGCTGCTGACCTGCATCTCTGTGCACCACTTCCTAGGTGTGTGCCACCCACTGCGTTCACTCCCCTATCGGACCCGCAAGTATGCCCAGCTGGGGGCTGCCACCACCTGGACCCTGGTGGTCCTCCTCCTGCTACCCACGCTGGCCTTCTCCCACACAGACTACATCAATGGCAAGATGATCTGCTATGACATGACCAGCCCAGCGAAGTTTGATCAGTACTATGCCTATAGCATGGTTTTGATGCTGTCTGGCTTTGTCTTTCCTTCCTTGGTCATTTTGGTATGCTACTTCCTGATGATCAAGAGCCTCAGCAAGCCACAGGAGACCCTCACAAGGACAGGCAACATGGCCCTGGCCAAGTCCATCCGGACCAAGTCCATCCGGACCATCCTGCTTGTGTGTGGCCTCTTCACCCTCTGTTTTGTGCCCTTCCACATCACCCGCTCCTTCCACCTCACCACCCGCTTCCTGAACTCACAAGACTGCCAGCGCCTGACAGTAAACAGCATGGCCCACAAGGTCTGGAGGCCTCTGGTGAGCATGAATACCTGCCTCAACCCCATCCTCTTCTTTCTGTCAGGAGGTAACAATAGGGTCAGGCTTCTCCAGAAACTGAGGCAGAACAAGATGGATGATCACCCAGCTGGGGCCACAGGAGGGGTGCCCAGGCCCTGGGTAATTTGGTTACTGCCAAGGTGAAGTCTGGAAAAATGAGCTCCATGGCTGACCAGGACTTGTCTGAAAACAGCCTAGGGTGGGGAAGTAAGAGAGGACTTCAGACCACCTAGAAAGGGTCCTGCTGAAAAGGATTTTATATTGAGGTTAAAAAATTTTAAAATAAGAATATGGAGGGAGCTACCAACACTAAGGAGTACTGTTCTTTTTCTCCTATAGGGCCAGGGATATAGCTCCGTCGTAGTACAGTGCCTGCTTGGCAAGTGCAAGGTCCTGAGTTCAATTCCCAGGACCAAAGGGGGAAAAAAAAGCATACCTATCTTATCACTCAGGTCTTAGCTAAAATGTCACCTTTTCAGAAACCCTAGCTGATGCTGATCTCTTCCCCCATAACCCAATCACTTTTTTATTTCCTGACCTTTTGTCTTTGTAACATATACCACTCCCAAGACTTGTCAATTCACTTACTTATGATCTATCTCTTCTCACTAGTAGACAGGTTCCAATAATAAGGACAAGGACCTCATCTTACTACTGAACTCAAACACCACCCTCTCCAACACAGTCCCGCAGAGTAGATGCACACTAGGCAGTGACTGAATAAATGAGTAAATGGATGGGAAAGTAAATGAAGCCCTTACTATCTAAGAACATCTTCCAGGGAGAAACACATTTAAGCCTTGCTCGGGCAAGTTTGAGGACACTGTCAACCCCACTTGCATAGAACAGTGAAGCACAGAGTGTTAGGAACTTGCCCAGGCTCACCAGCTGGAGGATGCCTGGATAAGAGGGTACAATAGAGGCGTCAAACCAGCAAGTGGCCTTTGAAGCACTTGATCCAAGCTTGAAGCTCAGGTCCCATTCTGGAACTAGCCCAAGTTTTCCTCAACAGCAAAGCTTTCATTCTAGGTCAGCTGGGTCACTTAAACTTGTATCTGCAGACCACTGAGTATATCTCCTGTGCAGTTCTTAATCAGTGCTCCAGTTAGGAAAAGCTCTGCCTTTATTCTGAAATATGGTATCTCAGCTTAACACACATACACACACCAAAAAAGCTTTACTGCTTTTCTATCCCTTATATGAAAAAACTTACAAATCATTCAAGAGCCAAAGCAATTGAGAAAGACAACCTTAAAAAAAAGACAAGAAAAGAAAAAAGAAAAAAAAACTCCCCTACTTAAATAATGATCTCTAAGGTCTAGAACTAAACATATTATCTAACAATTCATCATAACCTCTCTCTGAAGAGATGAGTAAATCTTTTCATAAGAACCAAAGTGTAACCCCTCATACTAGCCCACTCTAATTATGAGAAATGTGTGAGTAAACTATGCATATGTCTAAATTATAAAATTTGATTCTAAAAGTATAGTTTATTACTTTCAAGGTCACATAATAATTAGAACTAGACTAAGTGTTGCTTAGCAAAAATCCTCAGGATAATTGGCTTAATGAGTAGGCAAGGATGTTTTCTAATTAGCAGGTCAGCTGTTTCCATATAAATGTTTCTATAGGAGATGTAAGATAAAAATTGTTTGCAGACCTAGGATACAAAAGAAGCATAAAAAGTACTGACAGTACAGAAATGGTTGGGGCAGGATAATAGAGCATGGAAATATCAAGTAAATGAACAGTTGAGAGAGAGAGGTTGAGAGACAGAGAGAGATAAGGGTATCACATGAAACAGACTATTCAGAGAACAGACAATTATCTCAGCAGGACTTCTCCTCTGACCCACTATTCATACCTCTCTTAGAGCACATTCCCCCTTGTACCAATTATGAAAGGTATTAAACTCTCAGAAGACAACTAGCCAGTCTTCCTGGTGAGTGGCACAAGCAGTGCAGACTCCAGGAAGAGAAAGATCTGCACCTCCCGAGAACCCGCCATGTTGGGTCAGGGAGGATCCAACCAAAAGGCAACTAGCCAGCCTTCCTGGTGAGTGGAGCAAGCAGAGAAGACTCCAGGAAGAGAAAGATCCACGCCTCCCAAGAGCCCACCATGTTGGGTCAGGGAGAATCCAACCAGAAGACAACTAGCCCGCCTTCCTGGTGAGTGGTGCGAGTGGTGAGGACTCCAGGAGGAAAAAGATCTGTGCATCCTGTGTGCCTCAAGGACCCTCCCTTCCCCATCCCCGCCTCGTGCCCCTCCCCCATTCCACTCCCTCCAGCCATAAGCAACCTGCTGGTTCGGAGGACCGGCTCAGTTGATAGTAACTAAGGTACATAAAGCAACTAAATCCCTGTATTGTTTGGTTGATTTTGCAGGCCTGGGGCCAGTAGTCTGAGCATCTCTTGGAAGGATGACAGTAAGCGATGTAGCAAATATGGGGGACTCACTTTTGTCTTGTCTTTGAGGCCCAATATTAATCTCATCATTTTGCTTTATTCTGCTTAATTTTTTTGTTTTATTTCACATTCTGTTTTTATTGTTTTGTTTTTGGTTTGATTTTACTATACCTGATGGAATGGTCAACTATTGTAAAGATAACAAGATATACTATAGTAGCTATTGTTTTCCTAGTATCTTGCTTTGAAGTTCTGTACCAGTTCTACTGCTTTGTTTTGATTGACTTTGTTGTTATGTTTTGTTGGACTTTACTATCTTTAAAATAAAATAAACTCTTAACTCCCCTCCTATAGAATGTAGCAAAGGCTCATTAAATCATAAATAAATACAAAGCAAATGATTTTCTTGTGTATGCTTTTGTGAAATTACTGCTAAATCCAACTTATGAATGTGTGCCTATAAAGCTAAGTCACAAGTTGCTTAGGATTCATTTGTTCTAACATCACCAATTCAAACCATTTCCAGAACACACGCTACTTGTAAGCATTCTTTTATTTTTTGTTTTCATTTTTAGTTTTTAGTCTAAGGACAATAAAAGGGAAGTTTTTCACAAAATCACTTGCAGTTAAGCATAACCAAGTTACCAACTGTGTATTCTCCTTATCTTTTATTATCCTATAAACAAGCTCAATTTCTTTGTAATTTAGATTTCTCAACTCCTTTTGTTGAGTTTCGATTTTTTTTTTTTTTAATGTATCAAACTACTTCAAAGGTAATAGCTTCAAGGGCCAGGAACACAGCTCAGCGACACAGCGCCTGCCTGGCAAACATGAGATCATGAGTTCAATTCCCAATACCAAACAAAACAAAACAAAATGGTAATAGCTTCAAGAAGAATTTCATGATATGAGGCAGAACTTAAGTTCTTAAAGCAAGCTATAGCTGGGCACTTTTACAGTGATTAAATCATGAACACAAAGCAAAAATTGACACTTCAAGAAAATTAAAAGAATCACAGTGTATAGAGAGCTTTTCCCAACAAGTTTATTTTTGTAATCTCATGAAAAAGTTACTGGAATTCTAGTGAGTTAATTCCACTTCCAGTGCAACCCACAGTGAGAACAAAGGCACTAAGGCAAATCTATAGTTGTTGGAAGCCAAGGGGGTCCTAAGTCCAGCTAGGGTGATGGTTAACTAGAACAAAGGCCTCTTCGACCCAGGGTCAAACTCAAGTTTTATTAATTCTCGAGGAGAGGAGTGGCTCCAGGATGAATGACTGTGCGAGTGGTGGGAAGTAGATGAGCGCTGTGAGCTGAACTGGGTAGGTGGTCTGAAATCACCTCTGCAATATGCAGAGAGAAAGATATGCATAAGGAGTAATCTGCATAACACAATTCAAGGTAGTAGCTAATGTGTTGGTGTTGGTACTTCAGCTCTGATGTATAATCTTTTATGCCCTGGGAAGTCATAGCATCTTATCTCAAGGCTCAATCCCACGTGGAACTTGACTCCCCCTCCTGCCCAGCTCAGAGATGTTTTTTGGGAGCTGGGGGGGTGGGGCGGGATACTGACCTGTCACCTTGCTCCAAAAACTACACAACAGCACCTGGCTAGACCGATTTGCATGGCTTAGGGCCAATTGAAGGGATAAGGAAAAGTCCTAGCCAGCTCTGTACATATCAATACATGGAAATAGGGCCAGGTTTAGCCAAAATGGAGATAACTGCTCTTCTCTCAAAGAGTGTCCAGGTGGTCCTCCACAACAGAATCTGAGAATGTTGCACTCTCCAGGTGGAAAAACACATTAACAAAGAGACCTTTATAATGCATTAACCCAACAAATAAAGCAGCAGCCACTGAAGACCCCTTATGCTCTCTCCCTTTATAGCCTAGTTTCCTGCAATGCTGGGCTACAATTTTTATTGCAATTTCTACCTTGAATTCATACTCTGAATTATTACAACCCAGCTGCTGCTTACCCTACCATCCCATTCTGCTGGAATCATTCTCTACTACACACTAGATACTTGCCAGTTATGTCAGCTCCTCTCCTGCTGATTTTTCCATGCTGTTTGTCACAGTCACCCACTCCCTTCTGCGCTCCTTGTTTCACAGATGGTCCCTCTTCCTGCTCCCCATGAGCAGGTGCTCTTCTCTGCTCATCTCACACTCTTCCCAGAACAGTCACCGGCTCCCTGACGACTCCAGTGATGCTCCAGAACCTCTCTTCAGGGCAATATTCTCAGATGTTGAGTCCACATTCTTCTCATTTGTAGGTTTAACCCATGCAAGTCTCTTGCACACTGTAATCACCAGAAAGCCAAAACTGCATCCATTTTCCTCCAAACCCAAAGAATCTTGCCCATGGCCTTATTGGTCACATGCTACCACCACCCATCCAACCCAGAATCTGGATGTTACCCTTTATTCTGGGAAATGAGGCCTCCCCACCTCACATCCAGGAAGTGGTCACATTTTGTTAGCTCAATAGCACAGGTATCATTAGAGCCTGCCCCTCCTTTCCATCTTCACTGCCACTGCCTTAGTTTAACTGCCAGCATCACTGCTCTATTATCTGTTCTGTCTCCAGATTTGTTCTCTGTCCCCAATTCACTCCCTTCCTAGTTTCCAGTCATCTTTCCAAGATGTAAATCCTATGCTGATGATCCTAGCATGAAAATCTTCCAAAAGCTCAAAACACTAGGATGACAATCTTGCACAGAATGAAAGGCCTCTGGCAATCTGCTTTGTACAAAACTTTCAGCCTAACGTCTCATATCCCCCTTTCACCCTGTTTACATTGACCAGCAGGCTCTCTCAGCATTAGCTCCAAGACCTCTTCTCTTCATTCTTACCCTTCTTCTCATTGCTTAGAAGAGTCATTCTAATCATGCTTTACAGAGCACAGTTCAAGGACCATCTCTGGAAATCATGGAAGCTTCTAGTGTTACATGCAGCTGAGATAGACAGAAATGTTACAGGCAGTCAGACAGGGCTAGGCCCTCAAAGGAGCCAGTGCAGAAGAGGGGCAGACACACTTCCCTTGCGGGCCAGACCTCAAGACAAAAGATAAAACAAATGCACCAACATATTTCCTAAGGATAAACATCAGAAATTGATATTCTAAATAGGTCTCTATCACCCTGAGGAAGCCAGTAGTCACCATCCCTACCTCCTAAAGGAAAAGCCATTGCTCTTTACGCATGTCTGCTTGCTATGTGACTCACTTCCCCATTTGTCCCTGATTCAATCAATTTTACCTGAGCAATTAATCTTATTGGTTGGCCATAGTTCTGTCCCACCTCATGTCCACCTTGCGAGTTTCCATTTTTTCCCCCACCTTGGACCCACCTCACCTTGAGGTTTTGTTCTATAAAATCCCTAGAAAAGACAGGGTCCTCAGCAACCCACTTAGGACCCCTTCTGTCCCTCTCAGACAGAAGCTGTCCTTCTCTCAATGAATACATTCTGCTCTTAACCTCTACCATTTCTAAAATTCATTCGTCAGTTTTAGACATGTGAACTCATACTGTACATCTAGTAGGTTGGGAGCTTCTTTCACCTACATCACTAGGCTCTCTAATCCTTATGTCCCTGGTCATTGCTTATGGCATCAATCCTCCCACGCTGGACCACAGTCTGCACCACTGACCCTCTGCTAGTTTCCCACACTCATGAATGCAGTCTTGAGCAAGAAGACTCCATGTTTTCCACATCTATGAAGCAGCAGCTCTAATGAAGAGCACTGGGTTCAGTTACATCATATATGAATGATGACATAAAAATCCACATAGATTTTACATCAGTGAGCAACATTACTTATTACAAGCTGTGTGCCAGGTTTCCCCCACTATTAAACTTGTCAGAATCACAAGATATTATCAAAGATAAGGCATCCAATTTACTACAAAATGAAATACTGTATTGAAGTCTATGAAATATGACAAATTAAAAAAGCATGGTTACAAAAGCTTTATGTACTTAGGCATTATATCAGCGAGGCAATTTTAAAAAAAAAACCTAAGTGGTGCAAAATAAACTGAAACTTTCTGAGAACACAAATATTTCCACACAAAGAGAATACATACATGTCATCTTTAAAAGCAATGATACTGCAGTATTTTTCCTTTGGACAGTTCACTAAGGAATTCTTTGTTTCTTAGTGAACTGATTATAGGGCTGTAACATAAATGTGTATCTATCAAAATTCACAGAAATGTGAAAAAATTAAAGACATAGGAAACAATTTTAAATTTCCATTATATATGATTCACACCCCCCCCATCCCCTAAACCTGGAACCATCAGAACCTAATTTCCTCTAATAATCTCATTTTATTTCATGGGTGATGAGCCAAAATCTTGAGATAATCCGTCTCCAAGGTCACCTTCTCCCTACCTCTACACTCCTGCCCAACTTCTGCTATGAACACAGGGCCATGTTTTCCTTCCAGCCCAATTTTTCTCAACACAGCTCTTGACCTCAGTTGCTGCCTGCCAGTGCAAGACCAGCCACTCATTTTCCTCCCGCTCATCATGCTCCATCAAGCGTATCTCTCATCCATTTTACCTTGCAAAATATGAAGTGCAGGGAGTGAGAAATTTCCCCGTCCTGAAACTTCTATTTACCTTCTTCCCAAAGTAGATATGCCAAGCTTCCAAAAGTTAAAAACTACTTGCACATGGAAAGACAGGACCCTGAAATAAGTACATTTTCTTCAGAAAACTAAAACAGCCTCAAATGGGGAGAGTAAAGCTTGAAAAAGCTTGAAAATTAACTCACACTTGAGCCACTGTATCCAAGAAATCCCAGAAGGTATCCTATTGCCTCTCCATCCTAATGCCCCAAGGGAATGTGAACCCAATTTATTTTTTAACAAACCAGACATACTCCCTTCCCTCTGGAGCTGACTATCTAAGGAAGAGACAGACACCCACACCCACACTACAAACACTTCATTACCAGAGAATGCAAGATAAAAAAGAAAAACCACAGTTCTTCAAAGATCACATAAATTTCAGAAGAATCTGAAATACACTGAAAGGTCTGGAATTTTCCATGAGGAAAATGGTTCTGGGCTGGGACAGCAATGCCCTGTACTCACCCCACGAGGCTGAAATGCAACATCCACAAGGACACATGGTAGTCAAAGCCTAAAAGCATAACAACTAATGACAACACAATAAACTCAAGGCAACAGAAAGGATAGAAAGTTCCTTGCATAAGAAATGCACTTTCATCTGTTCCAGAACTTTTCAAGCATATATACAATGCTATGCACTTTAAACAATATTATCAGCAAAACACACTGGTTGAATATTTGCTATCTAAAAATATCTGCATAGTCATAGAGAACAAAACACATGCAATAAATTTCCTTAACTTTAATACAGAACATACTAAGCCTACATCTACTGAACATCATTTAAGGTTTGTCAGAGAAGATTCATTTTATTTTTAATACAAAAAAGATAAACATTACTCACCCCACCTCAGAAAAAAGCTATTTTCATTACCTTTCAATGACTGTAACCAAGCATGGTTTGCTCTACTCCAACTTGGGTTTTGCCATAAACAGTCTTTCATATGAATCAAAGTTAAAATCAGTGCTTAGTATTTCTTTTAAATCAAAAGTTAGAAGACATCAAATATCTATTTTTCAATGCTTTTATTTATCCATGGAGATATAAAACTATCATACTTTAAAAATTCTTTGTCCATAGAAAAAAACTATACAAAATTTATACTACAAAATTATATCTCAAGTGATTTGGGTCCTCCTAAGAGGAAGAAATTCTAAAGGGCAACTGCTCAGCAACCCTCCTACCTGCAGCAGAACACAATCTGCTAGTGGTAAACACAAAGAAAATCCCTACAAATTTCTTTATCACAAAGGGAATGCCAAGTACAGTGCCCTCATTTATTCTATATGAAATAGCCCTTCTATCCCCTAGTTTTTGGAGTAAGACAAAAGGCCGCGTCCCCAAAATATAATTATTAAAAGTTATCTCAACACAAGATCTATTATTTTATATTACTTAACTTCCTGCTTAAAATTCACCCAGATGTTCCAGAGCAATTTCCTAAATTGTTCATATTGATTCATCTATTTATTCTAAAGTGGAATTCCTCAGCAACGTGCAATACAGAAGACACAGGCTAACACAGTCCTCACATACATTAAAATAGGTACATCTGAAATATAAATATGACCTCCCATTCATTATTTTTCCTCATGACTAAATTCTACATTAAAAATATATATATATGGAGGTCTTCAAATCAATGGTGTGTGCATCCCGTTCTCATGACACAGTCATTTAAACATCTCATCTGTAAAACATAAAGCAATAAATTATGAAAAAGAGGAAGATAAAAGCATAAAGCCCTATCCAGTTTACAAAGTGAAAATCATAACATTTTAGGACATGTAATGCAAAATATTCTAAGTTATACATTTTCAAAATTCCTCTTCATTATAAAAGTAACAAAAGATTAATGTAGAAACTTTGGAAAATAAGGGGCAAAATTCAATCTCTGTAACCCTGCCATTCAAAGGAACTACACTATGGTGTTCTTTCAGTATTTTGTCTAGTGTATGACGTATCAGTGAACTATTGGTGAGTATTTAAAATTACAGTAAAAGATACATTGTCATTAATCCACCTCAAAATATAATCCCTATCTTCAAACAGTTATGCCTTGTTCTTATCACTTTCAGAAGCAGTTCTGGAAGTCTCCTTTCATGACTTTAGTTGTATCATCATGGCTGACTAGATGTCCTGGGTCATTCAAAATGTTTATTTTTCATGGTCATTTTGACTCTGGCAAAGAGCCAGAAGTCATACGTTGCCTGATCCAGTGAATCAGACAGATGAGGACAAACCATAATGTTTTTATGAGCCTGCATTCCCACTGGACAGCACTCAGCAACAGCGTTCACCATATTTTGGACCCCACCTCACAAAGACTTGAAAGAGGAGTTCCAGAACTGCTTCAGAAAGTGGCAAGAACGACAGGATAAGTGTGTTCAAGTCAAAGGGATTTGTTCTAAGAGGTATTAATAGCAATGCATCTTTTATTGCAATAATCTTTTGTTTAATTTAAACATTTACGGTATATTCTGATCATACCTCACACCAAGGAATTGGGTTTCAGACATATACATGCCTTCATACTTTTCTGAATAAATTTAGAGACTGCATTTCATTTTAATCTTTCACTTACTTAATATATGGTATATTAACCATATGTGACATTAAAAATTCTTCTAAAGTATGATTTTGATAACTCACTCCATGGATGTATCAGAATATATTTAATCATTTCCCTACATTGGGACATTTATGTTAGTTCCAATTTTTTAACAAAATAAACAAAGACTGCTATATAAATTACCTCAACTACTAAACAAAGGGAAAATATCTGAGTGAAAGAAAAGGTAAGTCAGTCCAGCACAGGAACTCAGGCTAAAGGCCTTCTCTACCGCAAACTGAAGATAGATCTCTGTCTCAGAAAGCAAATTAAGCCCAATTCATTTTTACTTTCACATTTTAAGTCTTAAAATTCAGTTTCTTAAATTTTAGGAAATAAGATCTTTTTTTCATAATCCAAACTTAATCATTTGGTCTAGAAACTCAAGAAAAAGACAACTTTCTTGAAAGTTCAAACCCAGTAACTTGAAATAAAACAGTAACATTTATAATTTTCAATATAAAGTTAACTTTTCTTCTTAATACTTACTCAGTATGAGACAGTTTCATTTCTTCCCTTTGTCTTGTAGAGTAATTTAGGTTCCCACCTAAAACACAAACACAGTCTTTTCACTGTAGCATTAGGTAAAATATAACCAAGCACGAGCATTTGCATAGATGTATCCCTTTTTTTTTTTTTTTTTTGTGGCACCGGAAGTTGAACTCACAACCTTGCACCTGCCAGACAGGCGCTTAAGTCACTGAGCCAAACTCCCGGCGCTAGTTTTTTGAGGCAGAGTCGCACTGTGTAGCTCAGGCCGGCCTTGCGCTCACGTTGTAGCCCAAGCCGGCCTCGAACTCACAACGCTCCTCCTACCTCAGCCTCCCGAGTGCTGGGATTAAAGGCGTGCGCCACCACGCCCGGCTGATGTATCCCTTTTAAGTAATAAAAAAGATGACAAAGAATATAATTCTTATGTGACACAAATAATCACTCAATTTTAGTTAAGTTTGAAATTATACATTGCTTCAAGTTTTGCTAACTAGAATACAGTACAGTGGACCTCTGAAATTCATGGGGGTTATATTCCTAGAGCACCCTTGAATTGTGAAAAACCATGAATTTCAGATATGTTCAGAAAAATTCCTGTAAGTGACTATTTTTATAAATTTAAACCCTTAACATGCTATGTGTCCCACAGTTATATAATTTAATAAAATACCGTATTAATAAAGCTTTAGAAGGTGCAAGGTGTTTTGGTAGTATCTTAGGGATCTTAGGGCTTTAAGAACAACAAAACTGAGAACACTCCAGATAGCTACACGAAGTAGCTCAACCTGTTATGACAGGAATGCGGGTGCACCTGCCAAAGATGGGTTACAGGGCAGTGGCCAATCAGCAGCAAGAAGAACTGAATATGCTCGCAGATTGGCTACTTGCAAACTTCCCACCAAAACAAAATAATTGTGGAAGATAGTTGTGGTTTCCGCAAAATTACAGGGGTTTCTACAAAACAAGAATTTGTTATGTCCTAAGGAAAAATCCATAAACGATTGAGCCTGTAAACTCTGAACCAAGACTCTGTAGGGGTATACTATATGAACATTCAGTAACAGTGAAAACTAAGAGAAACTTAAGGAAACTGCCTAAAATTTAATCACCATGTATATTACACTCTGAAAAGTATATAACATCCTCTAACAGGAAGAGTTAGAAAAATTAGTAAGGGCAGTTTCAAAATCTTAAAAGGAACAACAAAAATAGACTAACCTATATAACAGTATTAATTTTTTTTTTTTTTTTTTTTTTTTTTTGTGGTACCAGGGATTGAACTCACAACCTCGCGCCTGCCAGGGCAGACGCTTAAGGCACTGAGCCAAACTCCCGGCCCTGGTTTTTGAGGCAGGGTCGCACTGTAGCTCAGGCCGGCCTTGCGCTCGCGTTGTAAACAGTATTAATTTAAAAGAATCTGTAATTTCTAATTCTAAACAAAACACTTTAAACCTTAAAATACAAACTGCAGATATAAGCCTGCTAGTATATTTTTTCAAAATAAAGACAATAAAAGTTGGGCACAATAGCTCATGCTTATAATCCCGGCACTCTGGGAGGCTGAGGCATGAGAGTTCAAGTCCAGCCTAGGCAACTTAGCGCAAGCCTGTCTCAAAATGAAAAACAAAAAGAGACTTGAAGATGTAGCACAATGTGAAAACTCTGGATTTAACACCCAACGCCACCTTCCACAAAAAGAGTTTACATTTTAAGTCTTTAGGTTATTTTTTAAATGCTGTATTTTCTTACGCTAATCTAATAATAACACCTAACATTTTATATTACAAACCTCAAACTGACCTGGCTAGAAAACAAAAAGTAATTTCAATAAATATGAAGTTCTAGAATATTAATTCTACATTTTGTAATCAAATGCATTTCTTTCATTTTGAATGGAAGGTCACTATTACATGAACTAAGACACTAGCCCTCAAAGAGCATGCAGAGAGCCACAAAACAGAGTTTGAGAGGAAAATATTAAAACTTACCCCGGGCATGATCCACCAAATAAAGTAAGACCACACATAAAAGTGCCACTAGGAATAATTTAAAAAGAAAGGTCTTTTAAAAATACATATTTCTTCTCAATGATTCTTTTGTAATCATAATTACAAAGTGAAACTTAGACAAATAAAATAGAAACTTTATTAACTGGCAATTATAAATAATACTATTTATATTATTTTGTTTCCAAAAGCACTAGAAGTAAGTTACACCCCCTTTCCCCACGGGAAACCACTGCTACTTAGCCCAGGGACTGCAAAGACAGAAACAGAGAGGCTGCGATGCCTGCAAGGCCAGGGAGCCAGCGGCCCACAGCCGTCCCCGCACCTCTCTCCCTCCCTGTGCACTGGTCTTTCCAGGTACCTCCCCAAACTCCTGCCCTTCCCTAGACTGGAGTTTATTACTTCATAGAATTTCAAACAGTAGTCCTTTAGGGATTTTAATTCTGAAAATACAATGTCCATTTTACAAATGAAATAACCAAACAAAAACATAGTCATTAGATTCACATCACTCCACAAGCAGTAAAGACTTCAACTGTCAGTTCCTGGCTTCTTCCCTTACCAAGTGAGATATACTGTTTAATTTATTTTAAATTAATCTGTCAAAAAATATTTCTAAATGACACGGTGGTTTGTTTGACATAAATATATGCTAAACTATGGACTGAAATTAAACTTCATGTTGCAGCATCAAAAATAGACAAAAACACTTCATGACCTAGTGTTCTGAATTCTTAAATGACTACCCTTTTAAAAACAAATGAATTATTTTCTATACCTGATGTGCTTATTTTTCTAAAATTATGAAATATTAAAATTAATTCAAGGGTATACATATGCAATAATCTGCCAATACCACACTTTAAGTATACACAAGTCTACTCCTTGCAAATGGAAATAAAACTTACAAAAACTATCACTGTAGCTTGTTATAGTAAACAAATTAATGATGTATAAAAGATCATTTTGATACATTATAGGAGAATATATTTTCAGATAAACACAATTTAGGTGTATGGTAAAGATTCTCTATGGAAAAACACTGATTTATCTTTCAGTTTTTTGATGATTTCTGGTGCTTCCTATTTTCAACCAACACATAGGTAAAAATTAGATAATAGACTAAAAATAAAAGCAATGAATAAACCATGAACAGTCACACCAATCTCTACACACTCCACACTAGGGATACACTCAGAACCCCCCAAATTGTTTTACTTTAAAGAGGAAATTTTCTTAAAAGCATAAATATTTAAAAGAGACTGATTCTACTGCTGTCATTACAAATATAAATCTCCAGAAAAAATGTTTGAATCTTCAGTGAGCTCACCGTAAGACACCAGCTGTAGAAGTCTGGCATACAGACTAAGAATTAGGCAAATCTGAGCAATTATATCTTAGGGATATGTTTTGGAAGTAAAGAAAGGACAAAGACAAGTCAAACCTAATGGTAAAAATCAGAACACCATGCTATATTGAAAGAAACTAAATGTTACTACATGGCATACTCACAAGAAACACAGCCAATGAAGAAAACTTCTAAAAACAAATATCCCCGAGTATCCAATATAACGCCAGCAATAATGGAAATAACTGCCAACCCAAGATTCTGAATGGACTGCATGCTGCGATTTAAGAAATACAAAAGCACATTTCATTTCCAAAACTCTTCAAACATAGATTAACACTTCACTATACATATTAGTAACTTTAAACCACAGAAGATGAGAGATGTTTCAACCAGAGATGGCTTGAGTTACGTTTTATTTCTTATCCTACGACTCTTTCTGCTCTTAGACCATCTGCTCAAAGGTAAGGGAACTTGCCTTCTACATGAAATCAGCACTCAACACCTTGCTGCTGAATGAAAGAAAGAAAGGCTATAGGAACATCAACCACAAGTGCAGCTGCCCCTGTTTGCCTTTCTGACAGGGAGGGACTCAATTTCTTACTGAGAAGGCCTCAGACACACGGGCAGGGGAATGGTAACATCAGCAATTATTTCTTACAGGTTAGCCTACTCTAGCTCTCATAGGAAAGCCTAGAATTTATGTTGCCTGAACACACTAACTAACTTTTTCAGGTTATCACCAAGTTCAAAACTGTTCCAGAAACCAGAAGATGACTAGAATCAGAATACTGGAAGTTTTATGATAATTGAAACAGCAGTGGGAAACATTTATGATCCATCATGTAAACACTATACTTACAAGCCATATGCAGTTCCCAGCTGATGTTCAGGAACTAAAAATGCCACCACTGGCCACAATGCACAGGCAAGCAATGAATAGGAGAGTCCCAGGAGACACTACAGATAGCAAGCCAGAAAGGTAAAGTCATGTATTAGTCAAAAGATGATTTTGCTTCTATGCAGATTAGTAAAGTTAATACAGTTAATATATAAAAATTTAAGCAAATTTTACTGTGATTAGACTGAAACTTGTATTCAAAATGTAGCCCCCAAAAATGTTGGCTTTTCTATTAGGCGTATCCTTTCAAGGACAAGGTGCACGCTATCTTAACCACTTTCATTTGTCATCATATCATATCATATGCACATATAACAGGCTGAGACCTAGGATACAATCAAAGACCAAGCAACAAAAAGTTAATTTACAAAAAGTTCTCCTGAATGTTTTGAGAAAGCCCATTTTCCATTATTTACTTGGGATAATAAATTAAGCAATCAAACAAACATTATGCCAATAGTCCACTCTCTTGCCTCTGGGTCATCAACACTCGACTGGAAAGCAGAGCAGAGAACCCACTGCCACCAATACTGGTTGTCAGACAACACCTAATACTGGCATTTTTTTCAATTAAAAAAGAAGCTTTGATGATTTAAGTCTGAGTAAGGATAACTGAAAGCCATCAGATGAGCAAGTATTAAAAGAATGTTTATGCCCAGCACTGGCAAGGAAAACAGATACATCTGTATGCTACTGGTGAAGTTATGTAGCACATTACTGGAGAAACTTCACAATATCTTTCATGATGTTAACTGGGCAAAGCCTCTGCTGCAGCACTTCTCCTCTAGGAACCTGGCCTGTCCCTGGAGGAATACCTCTCTGGAGAGTCTCACCAAGTGCATAAACGGCATGCTCAAGATATTCTTTTATTAACAGGTAGCAAATGCAGCACTTCAGCTTATGGTCTTAAAGATGACATTCTGAAGGCAATAAAAAGATTTGGTGAATTTATTATCAATTTTTAACCTCCTCAGACTCAAACATAAGAGAATGGATATCAGGCCAATCAACTTTTGCCACTTCTGATGGAAGACCTTTTTAATGAACTTCAGAAAAATAAACAAAAGTGGGCTGGGGATTTAGCTCAGCAGTTCAAGTGCTGCTTGGCAAGCACAAGGTCATGAGTTCAATCCCTGGTACCAAAAAAAAAAGAAAAGAAAAATAAATGGAAGTAACCAGCATTCTGATTTTCATAAGGGTATTTTATTTCAAATTTTACTTCAGCATTGAGGTTACCCTAAAAATAAACCAAATGAAATTAAAGAAACCTTATGAATTAATAATTTATAATATTTTTTTGGCAGAAATTGAAATCAAATCACTATTTCCCCACTGGCAAAGTGCTATCACCTGAATTTAATGACCATGCCTCTTGATAATGGACTCAACAGAGTCCTTACTGAAACCCTGACCCCTCAAGTGTTAAGACAGACATTACCATAGCAATCCAAGGGGTCCACATCGTGAAGGCCAGCATAATGTGGGACACAAGCGTGGTAGCCACTGCACACAGAACCCAGATGATGTTCTTCCCTGTTTTATCCACCATGAGGCCAAATAATGGGGACATAGGAGCTGATATGATATATACAACACTGCCCAGAGAATATGCACAAAAGTTAATAAAATGCCATGTCACTAAAAATAATTATCAAGCAAGTTCCTAAAAACATTAAGCAAAGCGAACCCCAACTTAAATATTCCTCTAAACGATAATCAGAAAATAGAAGTATAAAATGCAGTCCAAGACTTCTGGTTTTCCATTAATGCAAAAATGGACATTTAGGATGCAAATTCCAATTTGCTCAGTCTTCGTTTCACACTGGGAGTGAATACTGGGCTCACATACATCTTTTTTGCTCTTACATTTGATTATAAAGACCCATATTTCATATGCAATAAGCACTTGCAGAATTAAGAAAATACCTGTTAACTGCACTTGCTGCCTGGGAAGAAAATCCAAATTTCTGTGTAAAGAAAACTCTAAAATTAAAAAGAGAAGTGAAAACATTAGGAAAAAAGCCACTGTTTTTAAAAAATAAATGCCAACCAAAAATGACTAAAAGTAACTTGAGTTCAACAAACTTTTTTCTCTTAATACTATTTTTGCACTTTATTTGACACTCAAGCAATCTATCAAAGCTGAGTAACTTATATAAATATTACACTGACTAAATATGATGCCTATTTTTCCCTTTTACATAAAACAGTATACATATTTTTCAGAAAATCAAATTTACTACTATAAGGAATTAAGGCTGCTTTTTTGAAAAAGCAGTACTAGAAAAGCTCTTTGCTGAATAATAACTAAAATTGTCTCAAATTATATAAAATGACAGCATAAATACATGGACACATCCCTACAAATATATTTGCACTCACATACTGCTCTGTTTAAGCAGCTGCTAATGACAAAGAAGAGAGAAGTAGAAGATAAAGCAAAGAATTTGCTTTGAGCCCTGAGCTGAAGTCTGGCAAAATTACATTCCTAGTTTTCAAATGGAGAAGCAACCAGTCACAGTGTACTAACACGTGGTTTCCACTGCAGTAAGGAGCCTCCTAATCAAAGAATAAAGAAAAATAAAAAGAATACTACTCCAGAATCTAGTGTTGAATCAAACTCTTGCAAATTATTTCTTCGAAGAATAAAAATATCAAAGCAATACTAAACTTTAAGCTAAAAAAATTCATTGTATCCCAGGATACAAAACAATTCTTGTATAAATATAAACTATAACCAGACAAGAAAAATTTACTGCTAAAAAAGAAAACCTGTTATTTATGTGATTGAGCTGTCATTATCATTTAGTCAAGAAAAGTGGAATGCTAGAAAAACTTACTTCCCGAGTCCAATAAAAGGGAACACCACAACATAATAGCAGACACAGATGATAAATATCAGCCAGAGGGGTAAGGAGAAGTCCTTTATATCAGTTAACTTAATAACTTCACCTTAGAGAAGAAAGGGAAGACACTATCAGCATAGTTTCACATACCTAAGGAGATTTCACCTGTACTCAAAATTTTCTTAATCATGTGATTAGCCATTACAATTCAGCTTTTAAAAGTACTACTATCTAGAGAATTACACAAATATCATCTGTGGGATAACTTAGAAAGACATGTAAGAAAAATTAGAAGCTAAAGTTGATACTCAACTTCCCACTCCCTTCTACAAACAATAATTATTTTGCAAATATACAAAGTATAATTGAGAATATAAATTCTGTCAAAAAGTTTAAGGGAAAAAAACCTATCTGTAAACTTAAACAAGTGGAAACAGATTTGAAAATATAAAATAAGACATAACTAATTAGTCCCACCACATTTACAACACTGCATTAGGAACTTACTATAAATTCTCTTTAAGAGGCCACAATTCCCCAAAGTGTCACTCCTCTTTCACTGAGACTTACCTGTTTTGCCTTGTTCTTTATGAAGAATTCTCTCTGCTCTCTGATCCAAGTAGGCAAGAGCCAAAGTACTGATTAGTGAAAGAATACAAGTAATACCCCCTAAACCAAAAAAGAAAGAGATTTTTAAAACAAAACCAGACTAAAGGTTCCTGAAAGGCAGCATATTATATAAGCAGCAGAAACATAGCAAATGAAAGGGAGGGCATCCTAAAGCCACGAACAAGGAAATCCGACAACTGCCAACCGAAACAAGAATTTGCACAGGGGCAAATTCTTAATAGTTTATGTTACTGCATTATTTCCCAGTACAAGGTTGGAGATTAAAAAGACTCTACCCAACTAGTCTTGTAAGGCACAAAACAGACTAGGGAAACCTGATTACTAGTTTATTAGTCCTCATTTGATAGATGCCAGGAAAAAGTTACAAAAACAGTCTGATGCCTTGACCCCCCTGACTTCCTTCTTGAATCTGTAATCTGCTCTCTAGAGCCCCAAGGGCTCATCTTTCCAAAGACAGCTCTCCCAGCTCTCCTTCCTGTGAGGTCAGCATTTCTCACTAATGTCCATCTCATTCCATCAAAACAGTGAATAAAGTTCACACTTCATGAGAAGAAATTTAGAAAGAAGCTTAGTAAAATACTGTACAGGAACTGCTTTATCTTTAACTGGCTAATATACTATGGTCCAGCTGAAATGGATCAGAAGACATGGGCTCTACTGTTGACACTGACAAACTCAGTGGTCTTGGACACAGAACATAATCTATCTGCACTGCAATCTCCATGTAAAAAATCAGAGACTCTGACTTGTTGATGGCAAGGTCTTTTCTGGCTCTAAAAATCTTTAAAGTCTAAAATTCTCCACTGGATGGAATCCTGAAGGGTATTTGAGAGTAACAAAGTTTTAATTAAAGCAGTGGACTTGGGAGGGAGGGTTTGGAAAAGGACTTGGGATATGTCTGCCTGATAGATTACCTCTCCACTTTCCTCTTTTTAGCTGGCAGCATATGCCAAGAAATAATGAGAAATCCATCTCTGTAGGCCCCAAGCAAAAAGTCATACACACATCACAGAGCTCAAGTAGACAAATCCACTGCTCAGAAAAGGCATGAGAGGTACATTCAGAGAATTTCACACACTACTCAATGTCCCAGCAACCAGTGCCACGGAGCCTTGTTGAAGAGAATTTAGAGACATAAGGGACTTACACATTGTGAGTCAAAGACCTGACATTTTCCAGAAAAGAAAAATGATGCATAGATTAGCTTTCTTGTCCAAGGTGACAGAACAGGTCTGAGGCAGCACTAGAACCCACAATTCCTGACTCCCAACATAGTCAATTTTCAACCATTTCCTGTCCCATCTGATTTCCAAGCAATCTAATCTCACTACCAACTAACTTTGATCAAGAGGGAAAAAATGCTTCCTTCTGCTATAGACTATTAAAACCTTACAGGAATAAACTCCAGTTGTTCTTAGTTTTACATACATTACCTCATTGAGTATGTGAAGATACAAATGCTAACACTGAAGTAAAAAGGAGAAAAAATATCCTGCATTTTAAGAAAGTGGAAGTTAAAATGCCAACAAATACATAAATAACCATTTCATGGTAAAAGACCCAGAAAATTGTGGGGCAAAACCATAACCAAAGTGGTCTGACATCAACCCTGGGTTCTCTCCTCTCTGCCACAGGACCTCCACAGCAAGTTTTCAGTAGAGACAAAATTTGAGCTGGGTGTGGTGGTGCACGCCTTTAATCCCAGCACTTGGGAGGCTGAGGTAGGAGGAGCATTGTGAGTTCGAGGCAGGCTTGGGCTGTAACGCAAGCGCAAGGCCAGCCTGAGCTACATAGTGCAACCCTGCCTCAAAAAGCTAGGGCTTGGAGTTTGGCTCAATGGCTTAAGTGCCTGTCTGGCAGGTGTGAGGTTGTGAGTTCAATCCCCAGCGCTGCAAAAACAAAAAAAGAAGGAGAGACAAGATTTGGGCCATGAGATTTCACTCACCAATCAACAGTGTGACCCCAAGGGTTGTGGGACCCGCAGAACCCAAACAAGCTTCAATCTTAGAATACAGCCATCCCATGAGGTTCATGTTTACTGTACTTCCCTAGCAATGAAAAAAAATCAATTTTCAATTATTTATATCTGACTTGTTCAAAAAAATCATTTATGACACCTTAGAGAAATAAGTATAATTAGGATCCAAACTAAACAGAGGGTAATCTTTTTTAAAAAGTATAAGGAAAAAAATTGACATACTAAGATTAAAGCCATAGAGAAGGACAATACACAAAAAATGCAAACTTATTAGAAAATGCTAAGATCCAAAACACAAACCAACCAAAGCAAAAATGAAACATAAGTTATAAAATTCAAAGTTCCTAAGACAAAATATACAACTAGTTCAGAAAAATCACAGCTTTTCCTGGAAGCTTTTCGGAAGTCTGAATAAAAAATAAAAACCTTCCTTTGAATATCTCTATAGAGACAGTAAAAGGCATAGTAGGTAATATTGTCATACACTCAGCAATTATTCTATCACTCGCCAGTCACTAGTTCAGGTGGTAAGAATATAACAAAAAATACTAACTGGAAAAAAGACCCTAACTTTCATAAAGCTTACCACATTTCAGTGGGATAAAACAAATATGTAATACATTAAACAATGACAGACGCTTAAACCAAAAAAAGGAAAAACATAAAGCAGGGTAAAAATATAAAATTGGGAAAGGAAGCCTCACTGAGAATATGACTTTGGAGTAAAACTTGAAAGAAGGGAGTTGGTAAGATGTCTAGGGAACAGCAGCAGGCAGGAAAGCAGCCCACACACAGGTCCAAGGGGTAGCCAGCCTGGATGGTAGAGGGCTGAGAAGGGGGCCAGAGACTAGGACTGGTACATGAAAACAGGAAAAGAGGGAAAGAGGTGAGATCCCCAGAGAGACTGGTCAGGAGGGGAGCTTCAAGGGGACAATATGAACTTCTGTTTTGTTTTGTTTTGTTTTTTCTGTATGAGAGCACCACTGGGGCTCTGAGAAGGAAAGTGGCACAAAGTACACTTTGACAGCCTCAGACCAGCTTCTACATTCAGCAGGGACCACAGATAGGGGCAGAGGAGAAGTAAGGGCACCAATGATAAGCCAGCACAAAGACGATGGGCCCAGACCAGGGTGATTAGCAGCAGGCATAGTTAAACATGGTCAAATATGAACACAATCTGATGGTATAGCTAACGGGATCTGCTAACAGAAAACGTGTGGGGGGATGGGGAATGAGGTAGAGCTCAAGATGACACCAAAGTCTCAGCCTAAACAATGGTAAGAAAAAGCTATCCTTAACTGAGGATAAGAAAATTAGCCCTTGCTTGCTAGCTACCTTCTGCCCTCTGTGAACTATTGCCCCTCTGCCATGCCATTCTGCCTTGGAGACAACTGATTATGGACTGAAACCTCTACAAACTGTGAGCTAAATAAATCTTTCTAACTTAAAAAGAAAGAACGAAATGAATGAATGAAAGAGAAAAAAAGAAAGAAAGCTATAGCAGAGGCTGCTTTAAGGGACACTGGCTAGAATATAAAGAGCTGAGGTTGGGATACATTTGGTTTTCTAGGCCTATGAGTCAGAGAAGTAGAAACATCATGTAGGTGGTTGCCTATATGGATGTGGAAGTCAGGGTAAAGGTTCTGACAAGTGACATGGATTCAGTAGCACACAATGCTGTTCAAAACTTCAACACTAAGCCAGGTGTGGTGGCACACGCCTGTTATCCCAGCACTCGAGAGGCTGAGGCAGGAGGATCGTTGTGAGTTCAAAACCAGTCTGGGCTATAAACTGAGCTCAAGGCCGGCCTGAACTGCATAGTGAGACAGTGTCTCAAAAAGACCCAAAAAAAACCTTCAAAAACTAGGTAAAATCACCTTGACTATCAGTATACAAAAAAAAAAGATACCCAAAGATTATGTCTTAGGATACTCCTATATTTACAGGTTGAGAAGAGTGAGATGAAATCACCAAAAGAGGTAGAGAAGAGGTAGGCAGAAAAGTCAGAGAAAGATTGTAAGACTGTCCTGAAACTCAAGAAACTAAGCAGAAGGGAAGGCCAGCTGTGTTCAATGCTACTGATACTGTCAGCTGCCACACAAGACTGGTAAATAATTCTGTCCTCAACAATATTCTCACAGCAAATATCACATGGATATATTTATGAAATGGTAGCTAACAGTACTCATCTGAGAAATAAGACAAATAAAGACCTTCTGGAAACTTTCTCTAGTATCACTGAAAATATAAACTCCTCCAAAACAGGGATGATGCCTTAATAATCTTTTAAATCTTAAATATCTAACATGACCTGGCTTAGAAAGCACTGCATAAATCTTGCTTATGGAAATGATAAGCTTAAAATTAACAAACTGTGAAAGAAAATCAAAAGGATGCCAGATCCCCAACCCCAGCTAAGACATGAATAATAAGAAAAGTGAGAAGTTCGCTGCCCGACAGTGTTATCATAAGGTAACAGTTCAAATGTCTCCACTTAAACAAGCTCACAGCTCAGACAACAGAAAAACCATGGAAAGATAAATGCCAAACGCCCCTGATCATTCTAGCAGATGCTCAGGAAACAAGAGAAGCACAGAAGGATGGCATTTCAACAAGTAAGAATTTCTCAAGTACTGAGTACTTGCTAAGACATCTTCCATAACAGAATGGCTCTCCAACTCTTAGATTACATAATCCTTTCATCTCACATCATCTTACCCAGACCCTAAACACACTGGGTCTAAAGGTACCCTGGCTGAAGCAGAGGGAGTGTTTGAAATCTCTTCCATCCCCATGACTCTCCCCATGCATCCAAGAAACTCCCGTAATTTCCTTCTAGAAATTTAAAGCTCCTCAGAATTCAGTTCAACGGATTATAAGAAAAGAACTTGATGAGCACTAGAGACCAAAATGAAGTCACTAAAGATGAGTCTTGATCAGCTCATCTTATTTTCTTCTTTCAGAAGTTATCAGACAACTAGATCCACAACCTCCACAAATATCTTGACTTGAATAAGACACACAAGAAAGCATCTCCGAATATAATACATATATATATATGATCGACAACTATACTACTAATCTCTGTAAGTCCATCAAAAAGAACAGTTCATGCTTTCATTGTTTGATTGATCATTTTTTTCATGCCTAAATCTTGTGATCTGAATTTTCTAAGGTAACAACATACAATATATTAGGTACTATTAATTTCCTATTTTTGTAATTCTGAATCATTTCTATCCTTTTGTTTTGTTTTTAACATAAAAGAAAATTTAAAAATACAAGTAGATGATATGTAGTAAAAAAAAAAAAGTCCAGAATATCCTGGTAGAAACAAGCTCCACAAAGACTTTGACTTGCATAAGGCACACAAGGAAGCATCCCAGAATATCCTCGTAGAAAAACTTAGAAAAGGTGGAAAACTACACCAGTGCAAAGAATTACAAATTAAAATATTTATTACATTTCATATAAAAGTGATAAAATTCTTTTTTAAAAAAGTAGCAATAGCCCGTAATACCAAAACTACAATTAAAAGGGTCCTTTCATACCTTGTGGATAGAATTGAAAAAATGTCTCAACAGCCCTCAGAAACCCCAATAAACTCTCTGACCCAGTAATTCCCATTTCTAGTCACCTTTTCTAAGAAAACAATCAGAAAAACAAGTAATTTTTATAGCAAAAGTGTCAAACTACACCATTATTTATTAAAACCTACATGCACAAATCACAGAAACATTCACATGAGGAAATGCTACACTAAGGAAGTTTTATACTGGATTTCTTCTTCCTAGAGTATGTTACATCATCATGCCATTATCACTCTCTGAAAGCTTGATTGTTTTTTTAAGACCAAGATTATTTTTTAAATTCTCTTATATAGCACTCTATGAGGAAAAGACCTAACTGGACTGCCAAAATTCCTTACAAGATGCATTAATAAAAATGTGCTGTTGTCCCCCTCTATAAACCAAACTAAAACCCAACATCATTTCTAGGCTGCAAACACTGGTTAACTGAGATAAGTCCAGAGAGGCATGAGCACCATGACACGAGCCAGAATGCAAGTTATATAGCTTAGATAACCACTGCCAATGAACTTCTGATCACGAACTAAAGAACTGTTGGGCATGGTGGCGCACGCCTTTAATCCCAGCACTCAGCATTCAGGAGGTTGAGGTAGGCGAAGCGCTGTGAGTTCAAGGCCAGCTTGGGCTACAACGTGAGCGAGGCCGGCCTGAGCTACATAGTGTGACCCTGTCTCAAAAACCTAGGGCCGGGAGTTTGGCTCAGTGGCTTAAGCGCCTGCCTGACAGGCGTAAGGTTGTGAGTTTGATCTCTGGTGCCACGAAAAAAAAAAAAAAAGAACTAAAGAACTATCTTCAAATAAACAGTGTGTTGTTGCACAGCAGAGGCAAAAATTAAAACAAGAGGCAAAGGGGTAAATGATTCGCAAAAGCTACTTGTGAAGTAAGTTTCCCCTCTACATGAGGTTGAGTTTCATAAAGTTCACTGAAGTACATGGGCTGCCCCATCGGAGTGAGCTTCTCATCACAGGAAGTGGCCAAGCAGAACATAGCAAGCATGCCAAAAATAGGTAAGAAACTGACAACCCACGCTCAGATTCTTCAAACTAATAAATGTTTCCTTTGCCATTTTAGACTATTTATTAATTAAAATAAGTAAAGAAATGCCTTAAAATTAAGCAAACAATACATTCTAGAGAAATGTGTAAAAATCAGTAATTTATCACATCTAAGTATACCCAAACTAAGAGAAACTACAGAAGTCTATCTGTTGTTTGCTATTTGGCCTCATTTACTTTGTCACCATACTTACAATTCTAGCCATGCTGAGTTGGAGTCCAAAAACCAGGTTTAATTCTTTGCCTTTAAACCAACTCACAGCATAGGTATTCTGGGCAACTGCTAAGGACTCTCCACCAATCCTAGAAGTAGTAAAAGGAAGAAAATTCACAGCTTTTAAAGCTACAGTACAGTTAGCAATTTTGACACTCCTATCAAGAGGCAAGGAGTCTCCGTGAATCTGTGAGTTTGTACTGCTCCAACCAATTGAAGAACCACAGAATATACAACAGTCTTATGGTGGAAGTAACACTATGTGATCTTAAGACTGGGTCACTAAAGATGGCATCTGCTTTTTCACACCAACACTCATGCTTTGTGACCTAAGCCGTGCTGTCAAGCCACCTACCTCTATGCTATGAGAAAGAATGCTATAGAGAGCCCACATTTAAGTGCTCCAGTTAGCAAAGTCAGTGTTCAGGGTACCCCAGCCCAAGTGTCAAATGTGTAGGGTAACAAACTTTTAGATGACTCCAGCCCCCAGCTTCCCATGACTGTTCCCAGCTGAGCCCAGACACCAGGGTGCACACTAGCTGTCCATACTGTCCCAGGTACAAATTTCTGACTCAAAAATCCCACAGGCCTAATGAAATGATTGTTTTATACTGAAAATTTTTAAAAGTAATTTTATATACTGCAGTAACCTTGATAGGCAATAAAAGGAGTCTGGATTACCTTATCACCACTTAACCTATACAAAAATTGATGGACGGGAAGTCCATACTTTGTAAAAATACAAAAATTCACACTCTTAAAGGCAATATCCATAGCTTTTCATCAATCGAACCTGAATTCACTTTCCATATTCCGCATTTTGCTAGCTTCTGGGTTTTACTTTTCCTCAGATAAGCTCCATGCACTTAGCTATTTTTCTCTGGAGTCCTGCAGTTAGGAGTTTAGTTTCCTCCATATCCTAAGAATTAGCTGTCTTCACCACTCTATCCTAGTCCAAAAATATTTTCCTTCTCTATTAATCCAAATCCCATACTTTTGTAGTGACCCATTTCATGCATGAGGTCATCTCTGATCACTTTTCAGTCCCTGGTTCCTTTCTTGCTATTCATGAATTTTGCTTCCTTCTCCCTCACATAAAGCACATCTTTGTGTAGGTCACCTATGTCTACATGAAAAGCCTGAATAATTTATTTATGCATGGCAGGCAAGCACTCTACCATTGAGCTACATTCCTTGCTTTTTTTTTACTTTGAGACAGAGTCTCATTAAGTTGCCCAGGTTACCTTCAAACTTGTGATCCTCCTGCCTCAGCCTCTCACATAGCTGGAAGTACAAGCATGAGTCCCATCATGCCTGGGAAGTACATTTTTAAGTTAAAGATGAAGTCAGTTTCTGTCAGCTATCTCTCTCAGGGAAGGAAGACCAAGGCTACACTTCAAATAGAGAGGTCAGCATATAAGTACTATGCTCCTTTCCTTTCAACTGTTTAACAGAGACCAAAAGGATCTCACATCATCTACTGAGAAAGTAACAGTTTTTAAAAATCCTTAGTCTGGCGTGGTGGTGCACGCCTTTAATCCCAGCACTCGGGAGGCTGAGGTAGGCGGAGTGTTGTGAGTTCAAGGCCGGCTTGGGCTACAACGCGAGCGCAAGACCGGCCTGAGCTACATAGTGCGACCCTGCCTCAAAAAACCAGGGCTGGGAGTTTGGCTCAGTGGCTTAAGCGCCTGCCCTGGTAGGTGCGAGGTTCTGAGTTCAATCCCCAGTGCAGCGAAAAAAAAAAAAAATCCTTAATGAGGGACTGGGCAGGGTAGCTCAATGGTAGATCACAGATTTAGAATGTGTGAGGCCCTGGGTTTAATAACCAGCATCAAAATATATATATAAAGTAAGATAAATCCTTAATAAACATGTTAAAATAAATTAAATCATGTATAACTTACCCAAAAACAAACCTTCCCAATTCCATCAGCCAAAAAGCATTAAACAGTCCACCCAGAGCAAAAACAACCTACAACATAGAATTTAATACTGAATCGATGAAAGAATAAATTCAAGGTATTCAAGAGAAACAATAAGTAACTTAGGATAAAACATAACTCCTACAACAGTTTTATTTCTCTGTACTCTGTGAAATTAAAATGATAATGTACATATATTTCAAGGTTTAAGATGCACCATATTAGTCCTCAAGAGCATTTATGGATCCTGGTTAATTAAGTTACATATTCACTAAATAAAACTTTGCCATTGGAATTGATTAGACAAGAATGCAAAAGTCACTGTCAAATAATCAGTGTTTTGGCCTTTCTTACCTGACCAATGCAAACAAAGCAGGTAAAAATAATTGCACCCCATCTGTTGGAGAAAGAGAGAAAAAGCCCTTCATTAATGATTCATTTTGGTTTTCTTTGCCCACTTCATTCCCTCGAATGCAAGAAAAATCAAGGGCTCACGCGTCTCTAAAATCAGCAACAATCCTAGGCTGAATGGCAATTTACAGAAATCTAGACTTCTAAGGGAATCCCAGAGGCTTCAGTAATGGCACATATTAGTTTAAGCCATTATCATCTCTTAAAACCTATTTAATTATCTTCAAAAAGTTCCCAGGGTCAAAACTATATAAAAATGAAAATTCTTCATAAAATTTCTGTTAAGAATTTAGGATTGATTCCAAGAAATTCCTACAGTAAGTAATTTTAAAAGGATATAATTCTTAATAACTAAAAACTACTTTTAAAAGGATAAATACTCTGTTAATACAATTAGAAGTTCAATGCTGTAGTTTCAATATCAATCAATGTTTCTCCAGAATAATGAAATGGCATTGTTACAAGAGTGCTTAAAGGTCAACTGAGTAAATTGTTTCTGAAATTTAAATCCCTTTTAAAATCCTCGTGAAATGGTCATACTATGCCCTCCTGAATGTTCTCTAGCACTAGAAAATTCACTATGGTTCAAGATGACTGAGACCAAATAAAATATATTTAACTCTTCTTTCATACTCCAACTCTACAAAAATTTTGAAAATTAGCCTCCAAGTCGAAGCACTGAAGTTACTTCAACTCTTCTCCATTAGTCATGGTTTGAATATACTTCACCAATACTGTATTCCCAGTTGATTGCTAAGTTTTCAATGAAAATATACATATAAACATGAAGAAAAAGAGCCTTATACTGTAGTATTATTCCTTCCTCAACATCTAATACAAGTGGTCATAAAAAGTTCAATAGATAAAGGCAAAAACAGAATGTCTTAGTGGAGAGGAGGGAAATACACACTATTTATGTGCCAAATACTGTATATACATCTTTCATTTAATCCTCATAACATTCTTGCAAGCTAGGAAATATTATCTATTTTAAGGCTGAGAAAACTGAAGCACAGGAAGTTACAAACAGTTTAGAACAGTTAGGAAGTTGAGAAAGTGGCAGCAAGGAAATTCTGACCCTGGTTCGTCTGATCACACGTAAAGCATAATTTACCACCTCCAGATAAGCAGGTTACTTTATTCCATCAACAGCATTTACTAGTCTGATCTTAACTGATATACCAACCAAGTTTCAAAACCCAACTCCACAGTTCTAAAATACTGATCTACATAGTTCTTCTTAGCAATACTTTAGCCCCACATTTTTCTGCTAACCAGGCAAGATATATCCATAGGTGAGATTTTTCTTCAAGCTTACCGTATTCCAAATACTCGGTCTATCAAAAAGCCACCCAAGAAACACAAAACTACATTGGGCCAAGAATACCAGGCATACAGCAGCATGAATTTTGTGGTATTCACCTGCATATCCTATATGGAAAGAAAACAGAACTATTTTTCCAAACAGTTTTACCAACTAACAAATCAAAATATGACAATCTAAAATAGAAAGTAGTTATATTTTTCCTACTGTTGTAAGCCAAGTTTCTTAACCATTTGTAAGTCACTGCCTTGAGAATCTCAAAAAAGCTAGAGTGACCTTGCCCCAGAAAAATGGTCACACCTGGAGGCTTCTTGCATGTACAACCCATTTCAGGGGCTTTGTGGATTCCAGGATGAAATATCCTGGCAGGAGGACCAGACCTTCTGTATCCTCTATATTCTTATTCTCATATTCCTCCCTGCACTAGGGAGTCCTCTCACAGAGAAAAAAAAAATAGTGTTAGCCTGTCCTTTTCCACCTTACCTTCTGTACCTGCCAACTCCTAGTTGTTTACTCTTTTATTCAAAAAATTCAAGGAGCCAATCTATTCATTTTTCCCTGCTCAAAGGTAAAAACTTTACGAAGGAAAGCGGTGACCTAAATCCAAGAAACTATAAACCACAAATATATCTCTACAATTCAAAACCAAACCAAGAATACTGTGATGGACAATACTCAGCAATCAGTGACCACATTTAAAATAGCAACAACATATTCAGAAAGTAAAAGACTACCCCATAAACTAATTTGTCATTAATGTGATTAACAAAAGGGAAATGAAGCTGGGCGTGGTGGCGCACGCCTTTAATCCCAGCACTCGGGAGGCTGAGGTAGGCGGAGCGTTGTGAGTTCGAGGCCGGCTTGGGCTACAACGCGAGCGCAAGGCCGGCCTGAGCTACACAGTGCGACCCTTCCTCAAAAAACCAGGGCCAGGAGTTTGGCTCAGTGGCTTACACGCCTGTCAGGCAGGCGCGAGGTTATGAGCTCGATCCCTGGTGCCACAAAAAAAAAAAAAAAAAAAGGGAAATGAAATTAAAACAAAACTAATATTTGAACAATACTATGAAAATAGCACATAATTACTTATCTAAGGTATAAAAAATTTCAAGTCCCATATGTGCTACAGTAAATTAATGTTTTAAGGCAACTCAATACAATTTATGAACAATCCTTTCAGTTTGGGATTTGGTAGTGAAGAATATTAAATTGAATTCAGTGTACATCTAAGACTAAGTAATTTGAAAGTTTCTAGTGCCTCGGCAGTTACAGTTGCTTCAAAGCAAACAAGAACACAAAGGTGAAAGAGTAATTTACCCGCTGAATCTGAGTTTGAAGGGCAGCAGGATTATCATAGCAAAAATAGCTACCTAGAAAAGAAAAGAGCAAATATTTTACAAGTAATGACAGACTTCACATAAAATTTTCAAGTTACAATTACTATTCAAAAATGATTTGGGGGGGGCATTGAGACAAGGTCTTGCTATATAGTTCAAGCTAGCTTTGAACTCAAAGTAATCCTCCTGTCTCAGTCTCCCAGCACCACACCTGGCCCTCAAAAAGTGATTTTAATGTTTATACTTAAGGCTCAAGTGCTAACACTATGGAAACATTTTTGGACCACTTCCATATCTACCAATATTTTCTAAGTGGTAGCCAAATAACTTTTTCAATTTTGTAGCAGGCATACAGCAAATATTGAGAGTCTAAATTAACAAGTTAATGACTACTTTTTATTTTATTTTCCTCATGTTTCGCACATTATTTTATTAATAGCTTAATAAAGCAACTATATTTTCCTTATTTAAAGCTACAAACACGAAAAATTTCACAAACATCCTCAGCAGTCTCCTGATGTTAGCCAAGGCCACTACTCATCTTGAGAGCAGGAGAATGGTGTTCAGCTATTCTGACTAACCAATACTTGAAACAAATTCTGATTCTATTACAGTGCTATGAATTATGGGAAATAAAACAGAGTTCTCAGGAATCAAATTACAGGTCTCTTGAGGAGTTAGGAAAGGAGTGGGAAGAAATTTAATATTAATGTACTCGAATTTATTTGAAGATAAAAGTATAATTTGACAGACTAGAAATTAATATTGCCCCCAACCGAATTTACCAAAATTAAGCTGTTGTCTTGAGTAGAGACAATTTCTTAATGCGTTGTGTTGTTCTTATGTAGTTTCTAAACCCCGAAACTTATGATTCCTGCTTTAAATCCAGATAAACAAGTCAAAGCTATGTTTTAAAGTTAGTAGATGGAACTACCTAATCTCTCCAAAAGAGAGGGTGGAGGCAAAAAGAGTTGCAAAGGAACCAAAACTCAAAGCACCCTTTATGCCTTTGTGTGTTTTTAAAAATTTTTTATTATCAGTATATGTTTGCAATACATAATAATTATATTCATCTTGGGAAATTGTTACACATAAGTATCTCATCTTAAACTTTATTTTTACTGCCCCCACCCTCTTCTCTCCTTCCCTAGTTCCCCCTTCCCATCTCTTCAAAGTTTACTTCTCTATTTCCTACCATCTCTTTTATTTTTCTGTTTATTTATATTTTCGATTTCTCATTTAAGAGAAACAATATATTTAATCTTCTGTATCTGATACATTTCACTTACATTATGGCCTCAAGATCCATCCTTTTCCTACCAATAAATCTATCCTTCATGGCTGAGAGGTAATCTATCGTGTATACATAACAAACATATTCAAGCAGTAGCATAAAGTTTCTAAACTACAATGTTTCTAAAACTGCTGATTACAAAGGTTCTGTTTAGTCTATCCTGAAAAACACCTTTCATACCAAACTAATATTAGCATTACAACAGTCGCCAAGTAAATTTAAAAGGGCAACTCCACTCAATAAATTGCTGAGTCATCAGATTTCGCAAGCAAAACCTAAGACTGTCAAGACTACCTCATGTCCAGTAGGATTTCTTCATCTAAGGTACCAGCAGGGGACATTCCCAAAGTGGGAGAGAAACATAAACCATTGCCAATGGAATCAGTCACTTTGTTTTCTGGTTTGGGGGGGGAAGAAGTTAGTTAATGCTTTCTGAATCTTTTTTGAGCATCATATGCGTTTTCTCCATACCTGTGTCCCCAGGAGAGAGCCGCTGTTCTCTGGGACTTAGAGGACACAGGAGCAGGACAAGTCATCCAGCTCAATGCCTCGACCCCACCACGGACTGGCCTAGGCGTGGCCATGCAAGGAGAACCGGGAAGGCACCAGCTGAAGCCCGAAGCCGTGCTGAGACGGGCTGGCACCCACGAGCTCTATCTGTGGGACGTGGCCCGGAGACGTCGGGAATGCATTGCTCATCCGCCCTTCCCACCCTGCCGGCTCACCGAAGCCTAGAAGGCACATCAGCAGCAACACCAAAAGCCGGTGCACCAGGCGGCTGGGGTCGCAGAGAGCCGACAGCGCCCTGGAGGCGGCGGGGGCTCCGCTGCGGGCCTCGTCAGGACCGCCTGCCAGCAGCGCCCGCGTTTCCTCATCCTCCTCCTCCATCAGCCACCAGAGACACAGACCGAAGTTCGGCTAACTCCTGACCGAGCAGGAAGCAAAGTGGCAGGTGCCGGGGGGTGGACACTGTGGTAACGTGATCACGACAGTCACGTGACCGTGCCGCCAGTCACGCAGGGCCACGCTCACGTGACGGCGCGGAGCCCTACGGGGCGGGGCAAGAAGGAGAAAGTGCACGGTTGTTCGCCTTCTTCAGCGGCGGCTTTTGGCTGGCAGAAGGCGCTTAGGTGCCCCCTCCCGGACTTGCCCGGGTCTCCTGCCCGGCTGACACGCACGCCCTCCGTGCAGCTGTGCCAAGAGAACGTATGCGCTTCGCACGGCCCGGCGCCCACGGCCTCCCCAGCATTGAGCGCTTTCAGTTCCGCCCGACTCGGGGCAGCGTCTGACGGGCTCAGCCGTGTGCCGCGGGCTGGAAATGCAAAGGGAATGAGGCAAGCTCTCTGGCCTCGGAGGTTTCGGGTTTAACTGGAGAGACAACGACCAACCGTAATTCTTAATAACGTGCCGAATGAACGACTGTGGGGAACTCCGGCAGAATAGGCAGCGAATTCCATAGAAATGCCTGCGGAGGACATTGGGCAAAGGGGCAGCAGGTGCAGTTCAACTAATTTTGGGAGCAAATGAGGAAGGATGGGACTTTGTAGCTGCTCAAAGTTGATACTTAGACTAGAATTAGTAAGAATGAACCCAGCAAGGTTTCTGTTTGAGGCGGGTGACGAGAGGGCGGGTTGGCGACCAATTAGAAGGAGTAACAAGACAAGCTTGGGACGGACCTGGGTTTCATGTGTCCGTTTTGATCTACGAATAAGAGATAGAACTCAAAAGTAGAAACATGAACCATCTTTAGTGAGAAGGCATGCAAGGATGCTAAGCAGACAAGCAAGACTACAAGATTTGTTTCTAAAAACTGAGTTGGTCAACACAGCCTTACCTTTTTTGTTTATTTTTTTAATGGGTGTCCCTGAGCTTTGCCGACAGTTTTTAGGGTAGAGCTAGAGGCCAAATAATTGAGTCTTATTAGGGTGATGCTGCAGGAGTGAAGATTAGAGATGGCCAGATTTTATCCTGGAGAATAAGGGTAGTGTAAAGGGACAGAATCAGTACTTAAGAGTGTAAAATGGGAATGACTTCAAATAATGACATGCGAGGTCTAAGAGAAGACTGTAAAATATCTCCCAGATTCTGAGCTTGGTTCCCCAAGAGAGGTCACATAAGGGAAAAATATGAGGGAGAGTATCAGAGGAAGTAAATCAGTTTGAAATGGTATGTCTATATATATCTACACTTTCCATCACCCATTTCCTCCCCTGCTCCCAGTGAAATTGTCTTGCCAAAATGACTAACAACTCCAGCTTTCCAAGTATGGTGGTTACTTCTCTGTTTACATTTTACTCTGCTACTCAGCATCACTTTTTGCAAATGAAATACCCCCTCCTTTTAGCTTCCTTGATAGTATACTTCCCCTCCTCTTTTCCTCCCTTCCCTTCTTCCTCCTCTGTTTACGTGGCTGTCTCATTTGTCTGTGCCCCTTTTTCCACCCAGACTTTACAAACTTCGTTCAAGTGCTCAAACACACAGGCCTGGGCTCTCTTCCACTCATCTATTCCCATAGTTTTAAATATCCTCGCTGTGCTATCCAGTAGGTAAATGGTACTTACCATGTGTGCCTTTTGAGCACTTGAAATACCGTTAAGTTGAATTGAGATGTGTAGTAAAATACACACCAGATTCTGAAGACTTAGTATGAAATCATGTAAAAAAAATAAAGCGTGTAATATATTGCTAATTTCTATACTAATTATGTGATGAAATAACATTTTGTATATATTTTGGACTATTTAATTTAAAATTCAACTTGATTGCACAGCCAAATAATTTTAATTTACCTGTTTTTATTTTTTCTTTCCTAGAAAATTTTAAATTATATATGAAACTAACCTTATATTCCTATTTGTCAATGCCAATTATATATTGCACCTTCCAAAATATCTCCATTCCAAACTCCTCTCCTCATCCAGACTCCTATTCCAACTGCCCATTTGACATCATCATGAAGACACCTAATAGATATCTCAAATTTCTTATATGCAAAATACAATCCTTGAGTCTTCTCACATATGCTGTATTTGTCCTAAGTGCTCCCCAGCAAGGTAAATGGCACTTTTCTCTACTGGTTGCTAGCCACAAGTCTGGCTACTTCATGACTGACTGGCCTTTCTCCCAAATCTCCACCAGCATGTCAACTCTCTTCCAAAGCATAAGTCGTGCATGTTCTCCATCATTGATACTGGTACCAGAATGAAATCACCCAGATAACTACAATAGACTTACAATTTTTAATTTTATTTTTAATGAGAAATACATGCCTCTGGTATAACATTTAACCAATAGCAACAAAAACAAAGCAAGTTTTTCTGCTACCCTACCCCTAGAAATCCCTCACTAATGTTTGTTTGTTTTATGGTTATTGCTTCAGCCTCCCATAGTGCTGGGATTACAGGCATGCACCACTATGCCCAGCTTCCTTCTTAAAAAAAAAAAAAAAAAAAAAAGAATTACATTGTATGGATGTGTTCTACCTTATTTAGCAAGTCCCTATGGATAACATTTTTAAATTGCTTCCTGTATTTTACTGAATTCCCTAGATAATGGTCATTTCACATATGTTGCCTTTGCCTGTAGGATGAATTTTAAAACCTCAGTTGCTACTCAGATAGTAGGTGGTACCAAATTGTCCATTTTAAAAGTTATTCCTGTTTATCATTTTGTCGGCAATGCAGGTAAGAGCCTGATTACCACACCTTCAAGCTTGCTTTTGGTTTTTAGTCTTTGCAAATCAGTGAAAAATGCGTGTCATCATGCAGTCTCAATTTGCATTTCTATTACGCTAAAGGAGACTGAATTGCTTGCTTGCTTGCTTTTTCTTTTTATTTATTTTTGCAGTGCTAAGGATCAAACCCAGAGTCTCTCATATGCTAGGCAAGTGCTCTCTGAGCTATATCCACAGCACCCTGAACCTCTTTTATATAAAGTCTTTTATATTGTCTTTTCTATGAATTCACTTTATGTCCTTTATTTTTTCTGATGAGTAACAGGGTTTTTTTCTTTTGTTATTGACAAAATTAGTTCTTTGTTGCTGGTATAAGTTACAATTTATTTTGATTCTATTTATGGGTTTTTTTATCTACTCTTTTAATGCCAAATTATCTCTTTTTTAAAAAAAACTTCAGATATTTGCTCCCCACATAAGATTTTTAACATCCTTAAAAGTCAAGCCTAGTAGTACACGCCCATAGTTTCAACTACTTGGGAGGCAGAGGCAGTAGGTTCTCTTGATACTAGGAGTTCAAGGCCAGCCTGGGTAACATAGCAACACCCAGTCTCTTTTAAAAATGTATTTTTCAGTAGCTTTTATGGGTCTCTACTTCCCCTGTTGCATTCTGTAATACATCTTTCACAAGCAATCAGACTGATCTTTTAAATTGGTCTTCAGCTTTGACTTATCAAATGGTGAGATAACTTCAATATTTGAACTAAAAAGACAAAACTGGATTTTTTTGTGCATTCTAGGAAGGAAGCAAAACACTTAAGTGCAGTTTCTCCAAGCAGAGCATGCTGTTGATTCCACATGGGGTCTTTGAGAAGTAGGGAGTCCAGGATCGATAGGAGCCTTTCAGAGGCAAAAGAGTTTGACATCCCCCCATGTAAGAATGGATACTCTGGTTTGTTAAACCTCCAGTGAATTTATTGGAGTGAATCTGTGATCAGCTGGTATGTAAAGAAGGAGTGTCATAAAACCAGTTTATTCAAGGCAGTTGTTGATTAATCAAATGGGCTTAAAACTGGGTCTAGGAGCATGGAAACTTGCTTTAATTCTCAGGGTTCAGTGTAATTATAAAATTGTGGGGCTGGTGGGGGATTGGCACACTCATACAGTACATGCATGCAGCCCTGAATTCAACTCCAGTAAAACTTACAGGAAAATCAAAAACTAATGTGAGCCAAAATTTATGTCTGAGCACCTAGGGGACGTGGAAGATCACTTGAGTGAATGGCAGCTCCCTTGTGTCCTGTCTCACAAGTGGGACTTTCTCTTTGGAATTTCAGTGTTATTTAAATAGCAGTGGGGAGAGTGCACATTTTGACCTTGGGCCAGGGATAAATACTGAACAAATGAGAAAGAAGGGAATCCTCTTCCTTACAATAGAAAGCCAACTAATAAATGTAGAAAGAGTGAGGTAAATAGAAAGTCACTATTTGCCAACCATCCTAATTGATTCAAGCAAGAATATTGGCACTGAAGTGGATAAAAACCTGGGGCATAATGGGAAATACACATGATTTCAAAGTATCTCATCAGATACTTATTAATAATAAAAGAGAATAGTGCAGAAACCTGGCACACACACTTTAACCAAGTGATTGAAGACAACATTACCAGGATTTAGACAAATTGACATCATGTTCCTCCTGATACATTCTGAAACTGAAAAAAACTGAGTACTCTGTGATATATCTACCAAAAATTCATAGCCAAATATGATCAAGAGGAAACATCAAACAAGCCCAAAGTGAAAGGGAAAACAACTAACCTGTGCTCCTCAAAAAATCAATGCCATAAAAGACTGAGATGACTTTCCTTAAGAGAAACTGAAGGAGACATGACAACTGAGTGAAACACATGATCCAGAATTTCATTTGCCACAGGAAACATTATTGGGACAGCCAACAAAAGCTAAATAAGACCTATGATTAAATAATGTATAATCTGTCAAAATTAATTCATTGATTTTGATACTGAATTTGATACTGTGATTAGGGAAGAGAAAGCACTTATTTTTAGAAAACACACTGAGATACTAGAAATCAAGGGACAATATACCTGCAGCTTATTCTCAAATTGTTGAGAAAAGCTGTGTACACACATGTAAACAAAAGGAAAAAAGATAAAATCAATGCATCAAAATGTTAATATTTGGAGAATCTGCATATTGGCTATATCAAAATTCCATTCACTATTCAGTCGATTTTAAGTCTGAAATTATGCCCATCATGCATGGGCCTCTTGAAAGCCATGTACATCTTTGCATCACAAGCACCTAGTATGGAGCTCAGTTTGATAGATGCTTACATGGATGTCTCTTAAAGCAAGAGTCTCGCCAGCAAGAAGTATAACCAGGAAAGGTTACTGCCATGGAAAAGCTTATTACTGCCCACACAATAAGCATGTTCATCCTAACTGCACTGATCTATTTTTATCCAAGCAAACTGCACTTATTTTACCATTACTGAGTGACAGAAAAGTATGAAATTGACCTCAGGATACTGGTATAGACTTGACCATCTGGGACCACTGGATTGAACACCCTGGTTTCATTGATACAGGGTAGCAATTGCCTTTGAAGCAAAGTTAACCACATAGAAAAGAAGGCAAAGTTAATCTCAAAAATCTCAGTTCTAGATGTAGTCTTCACATCCTTTACTTCCTACCACCCCTGGGTGCTGTGTAGGTCCAAACACTCCTTTATCTTCTTTTTATGTAGAATCCAAGCTAGAAACCTCAGTCATCTTCAGTGACTTCGTTTATCTCCCTAGCCACTCCACTCCTGCCTCTCCTTCCTAGCAGAATACATTTCTAACATGAGACAAGAAGAAAGAATGTATTCTGACTGGGAACCTCGAAGTCGTGACAAGTGAGCTTGATCTCAAAAGGAAGCTTGCTGGAGTGGGAGAGGTGGGGTAAGGACAGTTTTGCCCTTATGCAGTGCCTTAGAATAATACATAGTCCCTTTAACTACCATACTGTCATCATCCAATTCTCCGTAGAAGATGCACACAGTTCAGAGAAAGTCTAGTGAAAACAACTAGATTGGATTTTAAATCTGGATTTTGCTTCTGTGTATAGACTCATACAAAATATTTTATACTCGTTGGTCATGTTTATGTAATCACAGGATTGAAAATTTTTTATGTTCTTCTGACCTGCATAACTTTAAAAATATATATACTTAAGAGTTTAAGATTGACCCTATATTTTAGAGCTGAATTGACCAAAGTAACACCCCCGTAGTGGGAAGATATGCGTTGGGAGACTTGGGAATCTTGGCTAATTCATACTAAATCATTATTTGGATGTCACTTTTTTTTCCATTTCTATTCACTACCTGAGATTTGAGACTCAGGAAATGTTCACATTCACTCATTAACATTCCTCTCAGCAAGAATAAAGCTCAATATCTCTCTCCTTCACCCAGATACACAATTTACTCATTTATTTAAAAAAAGTATAGTATGAGTTGTAAAACAAACATCTGCATAAGCATAATTTTAAAAGTTGCTGAAATGGAAGTGCTTTTTCAATACTATATATTTTGAGTTTCTTACATATTTTTGCACTTTAATTTTCTTATCAGAAAATGTTACACTTATTATTTGCATAGTTTATTGGGTTGCCAAATTGTTTGTGGGATTTTTAAGCACGCTGAAGTTCTCAGGAAGAAGTTTATGGGATTTTTAAGCATGTTTCATATGAAAAAAATCTGAATTAAACAGAAAATGTTAGTCTTAATTGATTTTTGGGCATAAAACCCAGCATCTACAATAATTAAAGCCAAAGAGCTTTATGGATCTCACCCTCATAGCCTAACATTTTTAAAGATTTGAAAGGGCTTATTGATTAACACACAATGATTTTCATTGTATAGCAAAACATCTAAGAATCATGTGGAGTTATTTTTATACAGTTACAATGAAATAATTCTGTTGTTTCCTTCATTTATGGAAAACTTGAGTCCTGGAAGAGTCAAAGAAATAATATGCTAGGACTGAAATGCAAATTAGATATTGAACAAAGATTATACAATAAATTATGTTTTAAATAAAAAGAAGTACTCTATCCCCAAAGACACTAAATTGACAAGTATGTCTAGATGAAGAGAAGAAATGCTTGTCTGTTGGAATCAAAGATAGGAACCATGCTGAGGATAGAATACCACCCCAGATTGCCCCAAATTTCTCATACCAATGATTAAATTTATGTCCTACAGACTTGTTTTAATAAAGTATGTCTCACTTATGAATATTTTAAGTTATGTACATAGTCTTTCAATTGGTTTGTTTTTTTCTTTCTCTTTTTTGCATGTATCTAATTACATGTTTATCCATATGTCTATCTATAAAAGATAAACTGATTTATTTCTCTACCATGGTGTGTGAGACTCTGTCTTACAAACCAATTGCAAAAAAAAATTCGGTATATTTTCCTTCCTCATAAGGGATGAAAGAATTCAGGTAATACTAAGTTTTTCTATTTGGAAAAATGTTAAAGAAGCCCTCTAGCTTGGTAGAGGAAACAAGCACAAGGACATAAATTAAGTAATAAAAACAATGTGCATATATTTATGACATATATTGAGAAAAAAGTAAAAGTATGAGAAATATTTTAAGAAATATTAACCTGTTGGAGAAACAGCCGTAGGCATTACATACAAGTTCCTCTCCTGTGGACTTTGGATTCATTGTCACAGCACCCACGTCATCCTTTTGGTCGGCCTGGAAAGTTTGTTTTTCCTTTGCCAGTCGGCACGATGTTCAACTCTGTCAGCAGATGGCGCAGGAGGGCCGTCTCAGGAGAAACTGACTCCCGCGCGCAGCTTCTCCTATGGCAGGTACCTGAGCACGGGAGATTTCTTCTGTCCCAGGTTGCTGAATTTTCCTAAACGGAAAAATATGAGTCTCGTATCTTATGAGAAAAAATAAATACATAAAATTAGTGCTGGAAAAGATGACACAACAACAAGTTCTCTAAATGAGAAAAGACAACAGAATGAGAAACAAAATAAAAAAGATCGTGGAATAGCCGCGACGACACGGGAAATACGAGCATACCTCTGCATAAGATTTTAGCCTTTGGAAACTAGTAGGGATTCTTCCATCTGATGTCAACAGATCAGCATGGAATCCTGGAGTCATCGAGCTTACCAGGCGTTGGCCCACTGCTGCCATCCACTCGAACATTATGGTCTGCGAAAGTTGCAACACGACAATTATGTGTGGTTCGCTTTATCAGCTACACCCAGACACACAGGGCTGCTATCTGCTCTGATCTCCAGCTCTCTAGATATGAACATTAGTATCTCAGTAAGATTAGGTAGCCCAGCTGACTTGAAATGCTTTTCTCATGCAAACCTCCACCATGCCTGCTCCAGCTTCAAATTTGAAGTACTGTGCTAAAAATTCAAACGATGTACTGATTAGGTCAAAGACAGCATTCTTACGGGTGTCAGATGTTAAAACTTGTCCCCTCTTTCCTAATAATATATTCTGAGAAGTGCTCCCTATTAGTCTGTGTCTATCTTCTCGTTCTTACCAGTTAATATAGATCTTTGTTCCCGTACCTGCACATCTCTGCAGCATGTGATTGTACTAAAGTTTATTCAGCTACTCTCCTATATGTGTGTATTTAATAAACTTGCAATATTTCATGATTATAAGTCAGGTTGCAATAAATAATCTTGTGTGTATGTATTTTTATACAGTTAGGATAATTCCTCAGGCTAAAGATAAATTGCTGAGTCAAAGCTTAATGGCATGTATGGGTTTGTTAAGAACTGCCAAGTGGCACAAGCACCTTCCTGGCAAGCGCAAGGTTCTGAGTTCGATTCTTTGTACCAAAAAAATAAAAACAAAAAATATTACCAAATTTCCCATTAGAGGAGTTGTAGCATTTGGCAATATAGAAATCTCCATTTACCCTTGGTGTTACTAAGAGAATGTACTGTCAACTTTGAATTTTTGCCAGTCTGAACTGGCATTATGTGGCATGAATTTCCAGAAATAGTAAAGAGAAATTTCTACAATGATTTGCAATACTAGGATTGAACCCAGGACCTTTACACTTAGCTACATCCCCAGCCCTTTTGTGTTTTTTGTTTTTTTGTTTTGTTTTGTTTTGAGAAAGGATCTGGTTAAATCAGGAAATTACCCAGGCTGGACTTGAACTTGCAATCCTCCTGCTGTAGCCCCCCAGAATACTGGCATTACAGGTATGCATTACCAACTGGAAATAAACTTTTAAAAGTAGAAATTATTTTGGGGGGGATAGATATGTTCAGCTATTTAGAGTATTTGTCTCAGATCTTATTTGACACTAAGAGGGCAGGTGTTCCGCATTACCACCAACATTGTTTGGCCAGTGGATGTCACCCTAGTGCAACTTTAAGAGATACATTGTAGCATATTGTTCTCAGATAGTGTATTTTAGAACAATAACTCTCTTTAAAAATTCACCCTTTGTGTTCACTAAAGTAGGCAGAACTTTCTAAAAGTCAAGTTCTTTTTAAGAGCTAAAGACTAGTATGCTTAACAGGAGGAAGCTTCTTGAAGGGCTAAAGAAAACTAATTCAGCAAGTTCCGATTTAAGCTATGTGTATGTTGGCCGTGACCTAATAACTAAAATTAGTTAAGTTGGAACAAAATTCAGGGCAATGAGAACAAAAACATAACCATGTGGCTTTTCAATGTAAGTAAACATTAGCAGCTTGCCAGTGCTCTCCTTTGATGAAATGGAGGGAGGGCTTTTCTATATTTCAGCAGACTCCTTTCCAGCAAAGCAGTGATTGTTTCGCTTGGAACAACCTCCACTCATGACACACAAATGTCTTCGCTTTTGCAGTATCTTCCCTATCACCACCTTCAGAAAATGTACCTTTTAATGAATTCCTAAAGCATTGATGCATGAAGGAAAAACAGGTGAAGATAATCTTGAGGACTAGAAAGTTCTTTAATTTATTACTTTGTGTATTAAAGGGGAGTCAAAATCTTAACAAATTTCAGGATGAAAGATCTTTAATCTTCATTACCAGTTATTTCAACAGGTAATCTCAGCAGCTAATTTTCATGCCAAAAAGGAAGAAAATGTTAAATCCACAAATTACAGCTATGTTATTTGTCATCAATATCAGGCACAGTATTTGTTACTATCAAATACTGTACCATATAAATGTCATATATATGCTATTTTTAAAAAAAGATGATTTATCAGTAGAATCTCAGCAGAAAAACCATATTAGGATATATCCAAATAGGTCTTAAAAGTCTTAAAGACAACAGAGTGGAGAATAACTGGACTCCCCACTCTAGAATAATCTCAGTGTTCAGTAAACACAAGCATGACTAATAAAACTGACGAAGAACTATACACGTAATTCTGACATCAACAGTTTGATTTCTCCATGTGACACCTCAGCCAGGTGTGGGTAAGAATCACCTCCATCCTCAGTCCTTCCCCCTCTTCTATGGAAGTTCTGCCACACATCAGCCTCATTGCCACAGGCCTGCTTGGATCTCATGGTCCTCGCTCTGGGTGCCATAACTCTAGCCCCAAGGTCACCTGAAAATGCACTTAATTCATCTGAGGTAGTTCACAACGTAATTTAAAAACCACTCTATTTTCCTAATAGGAACATAAGAGATGCTTCAGTTAAATATTTGGAAAAGGATGATGAAAATTTGGGAAAGGACTGTTTTCCTTTTACATTTGCAGAATTTGCACTTTTCATATTATAAGCATTTATTGAGTATATCCTCTGTGCCCACAGTAAGCCCAAAATTCGTGGGAAAACAAAACCTACATGGATCAATGGCACACATTTGTATTCCCCCTAGGAATGAGCTCCTAGAAGGGTCTTCCTCCTTCTTCTGTGTTCCAAAATCTCCACTATGTTGCTAATCACTTTTGATTGTAGGCCTTCCCTGCTCACTGGCGCTTCTGTGTGTTTTGGGGCATTTAAAATTTTCTGGCCTTGGTCTCTCTGCTATAGAGGAAAGGATTTTAAAATCTACTCTGTATGTATTGGACTGTTTTTTAAAGAGGAGAATAAATTGGATGGATAGGGGAGGATGACATTGAGCTTGGGAGTTACCACATTGCTACCATCCATTTCACTGTGCCTAGTTACCTTGAATGTAGGAGTTGCATGCATAAATCGATCACACTTTTTTGAAAGGAATAATATTTTTCCTAAAACTTTTGGTGATTTTTCAAAAGCTAAAATTGAAAATCAGGTTAATGTCCCCAAAGAATCTATTGCTATTATAGCTGTTGGTATAATGCAATGAACATATTGAAACAATTATGCACCATATATATATATAATATATGTATTATAAATATAATTATGTACTAATTGTATGTAAGTAGTAATAATAGATAAACCACTAAGTGCCTTTTATGTGCTAGACTCTATTTTAAGTGTTTTTCTGGAATTATCTGATTTAATCTTAATTGCAACCCAAAGAGGTGATTAATCTTAATATTCCCATGTTAGAGATGATGCATTTACACCTAAATAAGTAGGATAAAGTAGGATGAGAGAACAGTAAGCCAGAGATTCCTGAGAGATGTGGGAAATCTGCCATGGTCCAGCAGGGCCTATTACCCCAGTGCACCCAGCCCACACCCAGGTCTCCCTCCATAGATAGCCAATAGGAAGAGCCCTAAGTCATAAGAGATGAGCCAGGGCTCAGACCTGACACCCTGCCTGGAAAAATCCTGCTGCTCCTACTAGTAATGCTGAACTAGAAAATAGGTAGAAACATAAGAAACAGAAAAAAGAATCAGAGCTTTCTGTGACCAAGACCTGAGGGCAGAAAAAGGAGAAGACAGCCTTTACCAAGCATGTGAGACAGCCTTGCTCATGTGCCTGTGCTGACCCAGGCAGCTCAGACACTTCCGGAGGGCAAAGTCCTCTGGTAGGAACAGAGCCCAGGTAATTCATCCTCTGCAAGTTACTAGAAGGTGGTGGGAAGCACGCAAAATGAAGGGGCAGTAGTCTTTGTGTTCATGTTTGGTTGCGTGCCTCTCAGGAGCTGTGGTAGAAGTGCCTCCCACATACATATCCTCCACATTCATGAAGCATTTCCATACCTGCAGGTCTGACTTCCAACTCCAGCTCTCTACTTCAGGACTGTTAGTGCCACCTGGAACCAACTCAGCCTGCATACAGGGTAAGCTGAAAGGGTCAGGGAATTAATGCTGACTGGGGTGCTGGTAGGTAAATATCTCACCCTTCTAGCCACTTGATCAGATAACCTCAACTGCATGTTTTATGCTAGTTCTGAGTGCCCCAGAAGAATTTTACTAACTTTTAGGGGGGTTATTTTCAGTCTTTTTGAGACAGGGTTTACCATGCAGTTCAGGCTGGCTTTGATCTCACTTTGTAGCCTAGGCTGGCCTCAAACCAGCAGTGATCCTCCTGCCTCAGCCTGTCCAAGTGCTGGGATTACAGGTGTGCATCACCACACCTGGCCCTCTTGCTAACTTTTAATAGTTGCCACCCCTGTCCTTCTCAGAGTCTTCTAAGATTACCTCCTACGTTAGGGGCCCCCAACCCCATCCCCAGTTTTAGTGGCTCACTAGGAGAACTCATGCAACTTAACATATAGTTATAACCATGGTTATGATTCATTGCAGTTAAAGGATACAAATCAAAACCAGCAAAAGTAAAAGGTACAAGGAGCAAAGTTTAGAGGAAACCCTGAAAGTCTAACCTTCTGAAGGTATCTTCTCTCATTGGAATCAAACAGGATCTGTGTGTTATGGTGACAATCTAAAGTGGCCTCCAAAGCCTCAGGTGTTTGGGAGGTGATTGGTTTATGAGGTGAGTTGTTAGGAGGTAGGGCCTGGTCAGAAGAGGTAGATCATTCGGGGTGTGACCTGGAAGGACATATCTTCTTTCCCAGCTCCTCCATTGTCCCTCTGCTTCCTGTCTACCATGAGGTGAGGAGATTTCCTCTACCTGATCCCTTCAACCATGCCACCATGCAAAGGCTGAAATTTCTAAAGCATGAGCCAAAATAAACTTCTCCTCCTGTGGGTGTTGGGTATGGTGTCCTAGCAATGAGAAAGTAACTAAGACGATGTGCTGAATTCCCTTAATGACAAGTGGTGACAGCATATGTGAAATATGGTCTACTATGAATATTCACTGAACACTCAGATCCCGAGATTTTATTGGGAGCTGATTGCATCCTTTGCCTAACAGCTCCACACTCTCAGACTGCCAGAGGAAAGCAAGTATTCAGCATAACCCACATTGTGTGCATAGAGTTTATGCACACTGAGCTACTGAGCTGTGTTTATAAAGAAACACACACTCTCAGACACCATCCAAAGCCAGCCCTGCAAGCAACCCTGAAATCTAGGGAAAGTTGTCTCAGGCCTGCCATGCTAATTCTTTACTCTACACCCCCAAATAAACTTCTTGTCCTCAAGTCCTTATTTCAGGGTTCACTTAACCACAAAATAAAAACGGAGCACATCCCTCCTCTGAGATTACTGGCCAGGAGTGCTATTATAGATTTAGCACGTTTTAATTTTCAAAGTTCTTAACTGTATCATCCTTTTTTAAACCATATGCTATATTCATTTACAAAGGATTATGCAAACAAATAAGAACTAAGAATGTGATATAGTAGCTAGACTCTGTTTCTTAGAGTTAGGAGGCTTAATTTCTGGTTTTTGTGAGCCAGAACTGGCCAACATCAGTGAATTTCAATTTATGACTACCAAGAAACTTTTATTAATTTCCTGTCTACAGGAACTCCACATTTTTTAATTTTTTCAAATATTTATCATCAGTTTCATTGAGGAATAATTTATATTCAGTAAAATTTATCCTTTGTCATTGTAGTGATCAATTACTTATGACAAATACATGCCACTGTGTAACTACCACCTCAATCAAGACAGTAAATACAAGTCACCAAAAAAATTTCCTTCAGTGTCCCATTGCATTCCATGTCTTTCCCCTACCTCCAGCCCCAGGTATCCCCTAACCAGTTTTCCTTCACTATACTTTTGCCTTTCCTAGATTTTTCTATAAGTGAATTCACAGAATATGTAGTCTTCCATGTTTGTCTTCTTTTACTTAACATAATAATTTGAGATTCATTCATATTATTGTGTGCAATGAAGTTCATTCATTTTGAAATTGTTCAAAAACCATGCACAGTGGCTTTACCATTTGCATTCCTACAGAAATGTATGTGACATCAGTTGCTGCATGTCCTCAGCAGCGGTATGTATTTTGAGCTTTTTAAAAAATTTTGGCTATTCCAGTGGGTATATTGTAGAGCTCATGCATGCTTACTTTGTATTTCTCTGATGACTAATGATGCTTATTGAACAACTTTTTGTGTGTTTGCCATTCATATACCTTCTTTGTTGAAGTGTCGGTTCAAAGGTTTTGCCCATTTTTAAAAATTGGGCCAGTTATGTTTCTGACACTGAGTTGTAACTGTTCTTTATACATATGCAATGTAAATCTTTTTATGAAATTCTATTTTTGCAGAAATATATCCTTGTGTAGTTTTTGATACCCACCAGACTGTTCAATTATTTAAAGTGTGTGAATCATTGAATTTTAGTATACTTGTAGAGTTGTGGAACCATCATTACATATTTCAGAACACCTCAATATCATGAAAGAAACCCTGTACCCATCAAATTCCCTTTTTATCCCCTCTTGCTTACCCCACCCCCAGCTCAGGGTAGCCACTAATTTATTTTCTGTTTCCATACATTGTATATCTAGAACATTTCATACAAGGAAAATCATACTATATGTAGTATAATGCAGCTATCTCTTTCCTTAGTATATTTTCAAGTTTCATCAGTGTTACTGACAAATAATGCCCCATTGCATCAATATATTACATTTCATTTATTCTCACCTGTTGATTATTTTTACTTTTTGGTTATTTTGAATAAGGTTGCTATGAAATTTGTATACAAGTTTTATATGGACATATGTTTCCAATTCTCATTAATAAGGGTTCCAGTTTCTACACATTCTTGCCAACTCTTACTGTGTGTGTGCAGGAGTGCATGAGCGCATGTATGCAAATGAGCACACATGCGCACTGGGGATTGAACGCAGGGTCTTAAGCACATCATCCACCACTGAACTACACTCCTAGCCCTTGTTTTTTTTGTTTTTTTTGTTTTTTTTTTTTTGTTTGTTTTTCACGATAGCCAGACTATTTGGAGTGAAGCGATGTCATTGTGATTTTGATTTGTATTTCCTATTTTTAGTATATGTGATGCCAAAACTAGCACTATTATCCTAATAGTTAATGACATTGAGCATATTTTGTGTGCCTTTAGACATTGTATTTCTTCTTTGGAGAGCTATTTGTTTAGATCCTTTGCTCAAATTATATCAGATTGCTGTTTTATTATTGAGATGTAAGAGTTTTTTATATATGCTTGATACTGATCTTTTATCAAAGACCTATAATCTGCAAGTATTTTCTTCAGTTCTGCAGGTCTTTATTGTGTTTACATCACAAAAGCTTTAAATTTTAATGAAGTCTAATTTGTCAATTTTTCTCTAGTTACCTTTATACTTCATGTCAATTACCTGCCTTCCTAGTATTTTCTTCTGTGGGTTTTATCATTTTACCTCTTACTTTTAAGTATTTCATCCATTGTAAGCCAATTTTTGTGCATGATATAAGAAAAGAGTTTGATTTGATTTTTTGCATAGAGATGTGCATTTTATCTAGCATACTTGTTGGAAGGTCTATCTTTCCCATGTAGAATTGGCTAGGTACTCTCATCAAAAGTCAATTAACTGAAAGTTAGGGTTTATTCATGGATTCTCCATTCCATTCCACAAATATGTGGCTAGAGCCTTTTACCAACACTACATTATCTTTAGAAGAATTTCTAAACCAGAAAATATCAGCCTTCCAATGTGATGCTTTTTCAATTTTTTTTAAAGCTATTTCTGGTCTGCGCATTTTCATATGAATTTAGGGTCAATATTCTGTTAATATTTCTTTTTAAGTCAACTGGAGTTTTGAATAGTGACTACATTAATCTGTAGATCTATTTGAAGAGTATTGCTGTCAGCAACATTAAGTCTTCTGATCCATCGTCATTTATTTATGTTATATTTAATTTCTTTTAATAACGTTTATATAACTCTGTTTGTAAACCTTAGACTTTTGCTAAATTCATGTCTAAGTATTCTAAGTGTTGTAAGGCAAAGTGTTTTCTTAATTTCATTTTCAAATTGTTCATTACTAGCATGTGAAAATATAATCAATTTTTAAAAAATTAATATATTGCAACCATGATGGACTCATTTGCTAGTTCTAAGAACTTCATAGGAGATTTCTTATACAAGATCCCATCATATGCAAATAAAGAGTTTTTACTTTTCCTTTGTAATCCAAATGCCTTTTCTTTTCTTTTTCATTCCTAATTTCCCTAGAACCTCCAGTACAATACTGAATAAAATTAGCAAGAGCAAATATCAATATCTTCTGTTATCATTAAGTATATGCTGTGGGTTTTTGGTAGGTGACCTTTATCATAGAAAGTTTCCTTCTTTTCCTAGTTTTTGAGTTTTTTAATCATTAAAGAATGTTGAATATTGCCAAATGCTTTTCTTGTACATATGGAGATGACCCTGATTTTCATTTTATTCTATTAATATACCAGTTGAGTCTCATAAATTAATTTAAACTAACTTCACAGTCCTAGAAAAAAAACCCACTTGTATGTGGTGCATAATAATTTTCATACAGTTCTAGATTTGGTTTACCAGAATTTTGTTAAGTATTTTCCTCCTTATGTTATAAGCTAAGTTGGTTCATAAGTTTTCTTTTCTTGTGATGTTTTTGTGTGGTTTTAGTATTTGAGTAAATCTCACTTCAGAGAATGAGTTGGAAAATATCCTACCCTCTTTTATTTTTTGAAAGACTTTGTGAAGGACTTGTATTAACTCATCAAATGTTTGATGGAATTCACTGTGAAGTCACTGGGGCCTGAGCTTTCTTTTGTGGGAAGTTTGAAAACTACTTGACTTACTCTTTTTATTTATTATAGATCTACTCAAATTTTCTCTGTCTTCTTGAATGAATTTCAGTAGTATGCTTTTCTAGAAATGTGTCAATTTTATCCAAGTTAGTAATGTTTTGGCATACTGTGCCACTGAGCTATATCCCTGGCCCTGGTATACAATTTTTGTAATCCTTTTTATTGTATAAAATTGATAATGTTACTTGATTCATTCTTGACTTTAATCTGTTTTCTTCTTTGTCAGTGTTTTAGAGAGTTATCAGGCTTGTTCAAAGAATAAATGTTTAGTTTTATAGATTTTCTCTATTATTTTTATATTCTCTGTTCCATTGTTTTCAACTCATTATTATTTCTTCTCTCTTCTTGCTTTCAGTTTACTTTCCTCTTTTTTCCAGGTCCCTGAGGTACAAAATTAGATTATTCAATTTGACATTTTCCTTCTTTTTAAATACAGACATTTAAAGCTATAAATTTCCCTTAAAATGCTGCTGTAGTTGTACCACCAGCATTTTTGCTGTACTTTGCTTTCATTAATTTTGAAGTATTTTATAATTTCCCTTCTGGAATTTTTTCTTTAATCCGTTAGTTACTTAGGAATGCATAATTTAATTTTCACACATTAGTGGATTTTCAAATTTTCCTTTTGTTCTTGATTTTTAACTTTACTACATTATAGTTAGAGAACATTTTTTTATTACCTAAATCATTTTAAATCTCTTGAGGCTTTTTTTTTTTTTTTTTTTTT
>RJWM01005018.1:0-16479 GCA_004363535.1 Dasyprocta punctata | reverse complement strand
ACGATCTGCCTGCCTCAGCCTCTCGAGTGCTGGGATTAAAGGCATGAGCCATCATGCCCAGCTTCTTGAGGCTTTTATTAGGGCTCGAGTAAAACATGCATTCCTATTATTGCTGGATGAAATATTATATAGATATCTGTTAAGAATAGTTTATATCATTGTTCAGGTCTTTTGAATATGCTATGATGTGAATATTTGTGTTCCTCAAAAATTATTATATTGGAATTCTAATGCCCAAGGTGATATTATTTCAAGGTAGAGACTTTGGAAGTGATATTTATTAGTGCCTTTATAAAAGAGACCACAGAGGGATAGCTATCCTCTTCCATTATGAGCAGACATAGCTAGAAAATGCTATCTATGAACCAAGAAACAGATCCTCAGCAGACACTGAGCTTGCTAGGGTGTCAGTCTTGGACTTCTCACCTTCTAGGACTGTGAGAAATAAATTTCTGCTGCTTGTAAGTTACTCAGTAGAACCTTGGCATGGTGGTGCACGCCTTTATTCCCAGCCCTCAGGAAGATGAGGCATGAAGATTGCTTTGAGTCCAAAGCCAGTCTGAGTTACATAATCAGTTCAAGGCCAGCTTGAACTGCAAAGTGAGACTCTGTCTCAAAAAAATAAGATAAAATAAAAATAAACTACACAGCCTATAGTACTCTGTTATATAGCAGCATAAATAGACTAATAATATCCTTGTTGATTTTCTGGCTAGTTCTTCTATACATTATTGAAAATAGGTTACTAAAATCTATAATTATAATTTTTGAATTGCCCGTTTCTTCTTTCTGTTCTGTCAGTGACACACATCATCATTCCAGAACTCTCATCTTTCATCTTTTGAAGAGTATAAGTTTTCATTCTGATAGTATAATTAATCTATCATTTTATGGTTTATAGTTTTTGTATCTGATCTGAGACATTTTACATTAAATTCAAAGTAAAATACCCATGGGATGAATATAAAATTATTAAGCTGAAATCAATCCTCCATCCTTTTTGCAAGGTTCTGAATAAGGACTGAATAACACTGGGGAATCACAGTGTCATGAAAGACTGGGAGCAGGAAGCCAAAAACATCACTGGGATGCACTTCTGCCACATGTCACCATTCAGTACATCTGAGTCTTGATATCTTCAGCTGTAGAATAGAATTAATTTTATGCATTCATTTCTCCAAATTTAGTGGTTTTAAATAATAATCAATTGAGCCTATGTAGAGGAAAACCCTACCACTGGGGAAGCTTTTGTGAAAATATAAGAGATTATTATAATGCTGGAGCTCCATGTGCCGGCTACTACCACCTACTAACTTGAAAAGGAGCAAAGTAATGCATAATGCACTAATGACACAATTCTGAACAGTTTATCCCCTGCTGATATCTAACCATCAATGCCTCATGTGTACACCCAGATGAAATTTCAACTAAAGAAGGAACCAAACATAAATCTCCTCACCCTACTCCAGGTGAGGACTCTGTGGCAGCCCCCATCCTCTTAGGGAAAAAAAGAGGAAAAATATGTCAAAGGAAAAATGACTTAGGAGGAGCAGAGGTGAGGAAAAAAGTAGCTCATTCATTCCTACCCCCAAAAGAACTCTTATCCCTCCGGGGTCTTGTTGAACACTCCTACTTTGTTCAAGGATGACACAGAATCTAACCTGGCCCTGCCACTAACTTCTGTTAGTGGCACCTTGGACAAATCAACTTCACTTTCCTGACTTTAATTTTCCTATTTGAGACAAGCATGGTCGTGCAGACCTGTAACTCCAGCACTCTGGGAGTCTGAGACAGGAGGAGGAAAATTAAAGTCCATCTTGGGTAAATGAACAAGACACTATATCAAAATAAAAAATAAAAAATGGACTGAGATGTAGTTCAGTACAAGGAACCTCAGTTCAATCTCTGGTGTCACAAAAAAAAAATCCTTATTTGTAAAATGAAGTTTAGCTAGGTCTCTGTGATTTCTTCTGGTTTGGAATTTTATAGCCCAAAGGCAGTAATTGTGTATTAGTAAAATAGTTATTCATGTGGTCTCTATTTTGTGTATATATTTACATATATATTTACTTTACTTAATTTAATTTCAAAATGTATGCAAGTACCAACAGAACTAGCACCTTACAGTAGTGACCAAACACATACATACAAAAAAATTTAAAGAATAAAATTTACAAAGTAATAGGAAATATTTTATATGTCTTAATTGAAAAGGTCCATATATCATTATTGGTATCTCAAACTACAATACACTTTTATATAATACTTTTTTATAAAAACAGTGATTCTAAATTCATTTGAGATCATTATTCTTAATAAAGTTTCTATGTATTGGCTTTTGTTCAATTTGTGTCTTTCCTTCTTTCTTTTCTTAATGCTATCTATCCAGCCACTTTCTCATTCATATGTTCCTCCCATATTATTTAGCTGATAATATTTTCCTGTATCTAAGACACAGAAGTCAGAGAGAGGAAAGTCAATCTGATAGGCTAAGATATTACACTAAATGAATTTAGGTAGAAAAAAATTTACACTGTGGACCTAAGCTGCTATCTTCAAAAGTAGCTGCCTGCAAGGCCAGTCTGACTGCCATCTGAGAGCACCGATTCTAGGAGGTTTTCCACCATTCGCTAATAAAAGCGGCCTGTTGGGCCTAAACCCTTTGCACAAAGAATTGTGTTCATGACAAACACCTGCTTTCCTTCTGGGAGCCTGTAATTTGGATACGCACCAGACAGAGAGTGCTACGTGATGGTCTCCAGTAAAAACCTTGAGCAAACGTTTCTAATGAGCTTCTCTGGGTGGTAACATTTCACACATGTTATCACAACATGCTGCTGGGGATGTTAAAGGGGTCCCGTGTGACTCCACTGGGAGAGGACTCTTACAAGGTTGTGCTTCATTTTCACCAAACTTCAGCCTATGCACATTTTTTTTCAGCTGATTTTGCTGTGTGTTCTCTTTCTATAACAAGTCATAAGTGACCCATGCAGAGTCCCGTAAATTGTCCTACAAAATCCTTTGTGAGGGACACTCAGAGACCTTGCAGTACAGCCCACTAACACTCTTCTAAAATAAACTTGCCCCAAACTGCAGACCTCCCTCTGCTGAGGTTTTTGTGAACACTCAGCTTCTTTATGAAGTGAAAAATAAACTCACATGCACTATCTTTTTTTTTTTTTTTTTTGCAGCACTGGGGATTGAACTCACAACCTCGCGCCTGCCAGGGCAGGCGCTTAAGGCACTGAGCCAAACTCCCAGTCCTAGTTTTTTTGAGGCAGGGTCGCACTATGTAGCTCAGGCCGGCCTTGCGCTCGCGTTGTTCACATGCACTATCTTAAGAACAATGGCAAGAAATACACTACTAGTCTTCAGAGGAGGAATAGAAATTGGTGTCATTAGTCCATACAGATTTTGTTTTCCCATGAATTTTGGGCCTACTGTGTACACAGAGGATGTACTCAATAAATGCTTATAATATGAAAAGTACAAATTCTGCAAACATAAAAGGAAAACAATCCTTTCCCAGTTTCATCATCCTTTTCCAAATATTTAACAAAAATATCTATTATATTATCATTAGGGAAAGAGTAGCTTTTAAATTACGTTGTCAACTACCTCAGATGAATTAAATGATTTTTTTTGTACTAACTTGCTCTAACATTGTCTAATAATAGATATTTTTCACTCATTAAGAGCTCATAATTATAAATAATGTGCCCCTGTTGTGAAATCACTTTAAATTTAGACTTCCTTTTTTGGTTTGTAATCAAGTAATTTTTAAACTAGTTGAATCATGGTACCTTAGTTTTAACTACCCTGTTGAAACAAGCATGAGATAATCCACACAAAACTAAACAGACCTCAAGGGAATTATGCTAAATGTGTTTAAAAATCAAGCTCAAAATGTTACTAACTGTATGATTCCATTTATACAACATTCTTGAAATAACAAAATTATAGAAATGGAAAACAGATTAGTGGTTTTCCAGGATTGAAGACTGGGGGTTGTGGGTGGATATAAAAATGAAAATAAGCAGAATATGATTATTAATCAAGAATGTACAAAGATGAAATCCTATATGTCATTTATCTTTAAAATATTTATCATATATACTCGATCTTTTTCATTTTGAACCACATACAGTTTTCACCTTGGTGGTGACCTTGCTGAGTGGGAAACATAATATCTTTAATACATGAGTTAAATCTAAGATGATGTTCAAATGAACTGCAGGTAACTGTTTATGTCAATAATAAATACAGTAGATTACTTTTAAAACCCATATTTTGGACTTTTTATTACAGATGCAATTGCTGGCTTACCATAAATCAATGTGCTTAAAGTGCCATATGATGTCAAATGTTTAGCTTAACAGCATAAAATTGAGCAGAAACTGTAAAACATGTTTTATAGGTGCTATAAAACCCTAGGGCTGGAGGTCCTGCTTTTTTGCATTACTCTGCTCCATCAAGTTCACTGGAAATTCTAGATAGCCAATACACCTGGGAATCAAAAATTGGCTTTCAGTTTTACTCACTTCAGATATGACCTCCAAGGACAGCAGCCTCTGTTTCCTAACATGAAGAAAGCATAAGGAGAGGAGACCATGAATGAACACCCTTTATGCCCTTAATGATCCTCTTTAATTCATACTCATCGTGCTGCACAACCCCCACCCCAAACCCAGGTGAGTCCCTTCAGCACATGGAAATGGCAAATGGATTTAGAGAAAGCATATGAATTGCTTATTTTAGAATGCTTGTTTTCCTTGAATGGTAGACATTCATTCCATGGGCAAATTGAGCTACTGCTTCACTGTGTTCAGCTCTCATCTGTGGTTCAACAATGAGCAAGACAGCATAGCGGCAGTGAGGATGTGAGGACGGAGAGATGCAGATGGCTGGAGGGCGCTTTAGGACCCACAGGCAATCAGATAGGATAATGAGAGAGTGAAAAAGGAAAGTGTCAGAATTGGTACCCAAGTTTTTGGCTTGGCAACCAGGTAATGTGCTACGTGAGCTGGAATACAGAGAAGAGCTGAGAACAGGGAAGTACATTTGAGAAATATATGCATCACCCAAGTGGTGAAAACCTCTATTACACACCCCCGAGACAGATCGTGCCCTTCTCTTAGAAGACAAAACCAATAACTGTGGCTATGAATAGCATGTTCTGTTCCATGAGCCATCAGAGAGAACAAAGACTTCCTGACCTAGACTGCAAAACCAGGTCCTTGTCCCAATGGCCTCTTCGAATCACCAGCTCCAGGTTTTACGACTCGACTACTCCACACTCCAACAAGCCTAGAGCCACACAAGAGATGCACTGAGATGGGCAGAGATGAAATTTGTTGCTGAGTATAGAGTACTTCTCAGAAAGAACACAGTGATGTTTAGAGGTGAAATCTAATTTGTTTCTTTGGTGGTTGTGGTGAATTAAAAACTGGTGGCCAACTTAAATACAAGTTGAACTGAATCAGCATGGTGGTTAGTGTAGATGGCCCACCTGAGAAAAGCTGCTAGCATAAAAAGGAGACCTGGAGAGGAAGAGCAGCATTGTGGGTTCTCTTATGTAAGTGTTGTTGTTTGGAGCTGTTGGTTCTCCTGGAGGAGCTTGTCTTGCTGGCTTCCCTGATATGAACTCAACTGTCCTCATTGGAGGAGCTTGGGACCTCATCCCTGAGAATGGCTGCAGTTCAGAGGAGCTCAGGACCTTGTTGTTGCTGAAGATGGTTGTGGTATGTTTCAGGGGAGCCCTGGTCCTTATTTTGAACATCGTTTCTTGACTCCAGTGCAGAACCTTCAACCTACTGGCACAGATCCTTCATCCTGCTGGCACAGACTTTCTAGTTTCCACCGCTGACCTTTGGGCCTTCCCAGCATGGATCCATGAAATAGACTTGCATGAGTCATTGTCATGGGCTCTAGGTCTTCTGCTGAACTCATGCAGGACATTGCCATGGGCTCCTGGTCCTTGACTGGATTCTCTAGGTCTTTGGTGTGTAGACAGATGTCCTGCACTTTTTGTATTTGACTCTAGGTAACTAGCATAAAATGCTACTATAAATTATGTGTCCTGTATGTAATTGTTCTCCTTGCAACCCATGACTACCACAGTGATTACAGAAGGAAATTTTGTTGTAAACAATAACATTTCTTGATATATGTTTGGATGTCTCAACTCAGACAATAAAGGCAAAAGATTTTGAGCATTTGGGAAAAATAATTTGTATGATTAAACATTTCATGTATAATCTAGTAAATGAAAAGGAGAAACATACATCAGAAAAATAGAAAAGAAACATCCTATTATTGCTTATGGTTAATAAAAAGAACTTTCAACAGACTACATAACTAGATCACATACCACAAAATTTCTTTGACTGAATGAAGGAAAATATTTTCCTGCAATGTGAAACAGAGTAATTTGTAAATATAAGAACTAACACTTATGAATATGAGTGTTAGTTCTTATATTTGAGTCTTCAAAATGTCTATTCCGGCAGCTCATTTCACATTTTCAGAGTCTAGAGGCTAATACTACTCACAACTGTTCACTTGTGATTTACAACCCTCTCATGGTTTAAAAGCAAGAATGTGGGTATTAAAAAACCATACTCTGCCTGACTCCAAGGAACAGATGCCACTCCCTCGCCTAAGGAAGTATATGGTAATAACCAAAGGGATAAAGCACAAATGATGACACAAAGAGCTTTTCCTGGTGTTTGTAAGCATTAACATTAAGTAAGACAACATTGTTTTTATTAAAGCTGGCTTTCAGTCATTCCCTTACTAGGTGTAAAGCAATCATTTTACCTGCTTGTTTTATTCCACTGCATTCAGGAAAAAGGATTGCCTTGACCCAGCATTGACGCAAAGAACTGACATAGTGTCTGGGGCTGCAGTATTGATGTCTCAGGGAGGTAGAAAGGGAGAAGGAATTGGCAAAGTCACAGCAAGTGGTGGTTTCAAGTGCTCCATTGTCGAATTCCCAAATAACGCAGGCTTTCACTTTCACTTTGTATGAGTCACCACTGTGTGGGTAGTGAATGAATACATGAGTTTAGAGTATGAGGAGCCAAAAACCTGCACCAATGTGAACACAATCATCTCCCCCACAGGTCCACTGCCAGCCCATAAAAATAACACAGACAAAATCAGAGCTGCACAAAGTCACTTTGAATGCACCTTGAAAAAAATCAGTGGCTCCCAAGCCAAGAAAACTTGAATGCATTAGAACCCTAGAGAGAATGTGTCACCCACAAGAAGAGTTGGCCAGTCACAGAAACATGGGAAAAAAGAAGGAAGGCAACAGGGGCTTGGTATAAAATATAAACACGAAACTGTTTAGAAAGGAATTTTTGGTCAACAGATGGAAGTGGGTTAAATAGGAGTTGTTTGCACTTAATCATATTCTATGGGGAAAAAACCAATACAGCGAGAACCATTGAAAACGTGAGGAAGACAGGAAGAACTAATGTGGGCACAGGCTGGGGGGGGGGGTCACAGTATACAAGCAGATATTCGGGGCTTGCGAACTGGGTATAAATTTCACTCTTACCATATTAGCTGAGTGACCATGTTACCCTGTACAGAATATAATGGAAGAGAGGGATTGTGGACATATGGACAGGATACTGAACACAGGGAGCTAACTAATCAAGCAATGTTTAACACCTGTGGAGCAATTCCAGGTATTGACATGGTTCTTAGTGTGGCCAATGGTGGGATTCTGGGAGAAAGTAGAGGAGAATGTCTTAGGTCTCATCAAGAATTTTTTTCCCTGGGAAGCTGGGCAATGAGCAACTATGGTGGCCTCTGCTGGCCATTGGTTGAGAAGGTTGCTATATGTGGTCAGAGAACCTGATGAGTGCTAGAAAATTCACACATTCATTCCTTCAGCAGACATTAACAAGGCGTCTCACTTTGTTAGACATGTGGTGTACATAGATCAACACTGCATTTCCCTCTCTCAAGAAGTTCAGAGCTCAGAACCGGTGACGGACAGTAGCTAGAACAAACATTACAGTTGGGAATAACAAGCCCAAGGACAGAGATGTGCACAGGACACTGTGGGACTCCGGAAGGGGGCATCTTGTGCAGACGGTGGAGGTGAAGGAACGAGTGAGGGGTGACAGATGACAGAGATGAACAGAGAGAGAGAAGTATGAGTCTCAGAAACAGAGGGATGTGAGACTCCAGAAACCAATGAAGTAAGATGAGAATACCTTCAGCAGTTTCAGGCCCAGCTATTACAATCATCTCCTCCTCCTCAATCCCTCCTGCATCCAGACCTAAGCCTTCCAAAGGTGGATCTTACAGTGGTGGACTGCATTTTCCAAAATTTCTGATTCCCTATGCTTGTCCAGAACCTTGCTGCTCCCTTCTTACGAGGCAGGGTTTACTACCCTTTCACTTGAAGCCAGGCTGGCTTTTGAGACTTCTTAAAAAGAACAGCTCAAAATCACCCACAAGCTCTACTTACTCCCCTTGTGTTCCATCTTCAAGCTGTCCTCTCTCCTGTTGCTTCCCTGACTTGGAAATTTAGCACTGGATTGACTCCTACCCGGGAAGAAATCCCCATCTGTGTTCTTCCCTAGTCCCGAGGACACTCCCTTGGGCTCCAACCACTCTCTTCTGCCCTAAGCTCCCCTTGTCCTGCCATCTCTGGGGGATCTCCGCAATCTGGCTTCAGCAGTTCAGAGGGTAAATCCAGCCTTCCTGATAAAGGAAGGGCTGGGGCAAGGAAGCAACAATGAGCAGATCATTGTTAACAAATGTGAAAGATATTTATTATCTTCAGTTATTAATATGTGGGGTTTTCTTTGTCCACTTCCTTGTGCAATGACCAAGTGGCCTCATGAAAGAGAACAGTTGATAAAGAATTGAAGAACACCAAAAATAACTAATGTTAACCTTGGTGATTCTAAACTAGGATTTGAGAACCAAAAAATGAATATTGGGGCACAAACACAAAGACAGCAAGAACCACAGACCACCTAGGAGATGAGAGGAAGGTCTGACAGCCGCCCCTCCCTTCCAGGAAGCCAGAGGAACATGCTAGGGGGCGGGGTGGTAAGGAAGAGGAGCTTTCAGGTCATCGCCACCAGGAGGTCCCTAGCTGGCTGCTTATTTCTGGAGAGGTTTGCCCTGAGCTGTCAGTGCTCATCAGTGGACACTTTGGTATCTTGGACTTTCAACCCCACAGATCAGGGATGCCTTTAGCTGCAAGCAACAAAAATAGGACTAACACTGCCTTTGAAGCTAGGGGTTTATTTTTCTCATGTGACTAGAAGGCTAGATGTGGTAGTCACTTGGCAAACAAGCATTTACCCCAGCATCCAGTTCCTGAGATTAGTATTAAGTTAGTCCCACAGTGATCCCCAGAAATCTGTAATTCCGGAAGCTCCTTCAGTGATCCTAATTTGCAACTAAAGGGAGAGCCCCTGCTCCTGAGCTCACTAAATTTGCTGTGCTCTCATTTCTGAGCGTGTACAGAGTCCTTTATCTTCCAAAAGAACCCACAGAGTGACCAGTGAACATCTGCTTCATTTATTCATGTAAAGAATTCTCAAATGTAATTGTTCACCATATATGCCGCAAGCACCAGCTCAGTGAGGGTGATGAACTGGGCCTAGGACATAAGATTCAGCACCATTCTCAAAATGGATGAAATTCCCATCAAATTTATTTGAAGTATTTTTATTCCACTGGAGACAAATGGAGAAACCATTCAAGCAAATACAGGGGATTGACAACTCTCTTTCACCTCTTTTCCTTTCCCCAAACTCACTTCAGTATAGAAATTTTGTTACAGGCAAAACAAACTAATAAAACAGAACTTCAAGGTCAAAGTTTTTAAAAAAGAATGTGAGTGGAGAGACGTAAAGAAAACGTTGGAAAGTGGAAAGCAGATGTCAGTATGGGGACTCAGAGACCAGGCCTAAGTAGGAGAGGAGGAAGAAAGCTCACAGGTTGGCTCCACAGGGCCATGGAAAGCAATGCAGGATTGGAGGCACCAGGAGCATTCTCAGAAGGTGGGATGTTGAGGAAAGCTGAACTGAATACAGGTTGATCCTAGACCATTTATCACTCCACCGACCAGGCACCTCCAACAGAAACGTTTTGAGGAATCCAAGCGACCCAGCTTAGATTCCTGGGGCAACAAGCTAGATGTTCTTTCTCTAGGGAAACTGAACTCCACAAAGAACTAAGTTATAGATAATGACTACTGGGAATTGTAATCAAATGTGGAAATTCAGAGGAAACGCAAAAGTGGCAAAAAGAATACAATATATTTTCAAGAAAACAACAATACCTTCGGAAAGAGAATATAACTGCACCGATAAAAAAGAACAGATTATTTCTAGAACAAAAATGAGATCTTCATTTTTTAAAGTGCAAAAACAGGAGGGGAAATCCAATGGAACCCAAGCATGCTTTATTGGAGAGGTCCTGGAAGAGTTACTCCACCATCTGAGTAGCCAAACGCAGGAAAAAGGAGAATATTGGACCCAGGAAATATGGAGCCAACTAAGGAACAAGAGGCCAGTGGGTTCCAAATGGAATGTGTTCGAAATTTTAAAAATCAGTAGATTATTTGATGTGCTTAAACTCTGAAGAGGAAATTAATAGCTCTGGCAACAAATTGGAAGAGAATTAGAGATAATTATAAATCAAAACAGAACACTTTTGGACTCCATAAAGAAAAAAAAATGTGTGACAAATATCACTGTGTACTGCGTGCCTTAGCTGGGAAAAATATTTACAATAATCACCACAGTGCTAACTCAAAATATTGGTTTAGCCAGAAAATATGATATAATTACACTGGAAGAATGGGACAGAACAAAAGTGATAAATCCTTACCTTTTGAGGAAGAAGTCAAGAGCTTATATTAAATATGAAGAGTCAACACAAGATCACATTCTTTGGGCACATGACGTAAACCACCAGAAGCAGCCGCTGAGCTGGTTAAAATAGAGAGTTTCATCTCTCTGATGAGAACCACTGGCTGGAAAATAGTCATCCCTCAGACCACAGGGAAGTTTTCTGGTCAACAGACCCCAGATGTTCCCAATTGTTTCCCTTCAGTTTAGCAGGTTTACCCAAAGGTCTCCCAAGAGAATTGCTAAGTGTAAACTCTAGGGAAACACACAAAGAGGCACAATAAACTTTGTGTGAACTTTGCTTCATCTTTTTTCTTCTAAGTCAAAGGTGTCATAACAAACAGGAAGGAGACAAAGCAGACACAGACATATGGGGCTATTTGGGGAAAGGGCCTATTCTCTGAGCATCTTGTGTCTACTTTTCTTACCAAAAGAATTAAGTGACATCTCTACTGATCTGACGTACTTAACACTCCCTGCATGTTTGAATGAATGAACAACAAACAGATCCAGAGTTTTTTACACAGTGTGAATGAATGCTTAGTACATATTAGAAACCACAGTATTTGACATTAGACCCTCTTTCTGATTTACAAAGTGATTTAGTAGCTTACTACAATACAGTTTGTCATATATGAAGTTGGCACTGCTAATTTTCAGGGACACTCCTGGCCTTCAAAGATATTTCAGTCCATTCCGGGAGGCAAAATGTGAATGAAGGGCCAGGCATGGTGGTGAACATCTATAAACTCAGTTACTCGGTAGACTGAGGCAGGAGGATAACAAGTTCAAGGTCAACCTGAGCAACTTAGTGAAACCTTGACTCAAAAGAAAATAAAAAGGGCTAGGGATGTAGTTCAGTGTTAGAGTGATGCTTAGTACATGCTTGGCCTTAGATTCAATTCCCAGTACCACAAAACAAAAAAAGAAATTTGATTAAAGCAAAATTTAAATTTGATCACAGACAATCAATCTGTGTGTGAGACTAAATGAGGGTCTGGTAGGAATTTCCCAACGCTGGCTGAAAATTCCTAATCATTCCCATGCATTTTGTTCATGCTGAGCTTGGGAAGATGGAAAGATAATTTCACACAAAGTAACACTGCTATTGACAAGACAAGAAATCACGAATGTGGTTGGCTTCCTGCAACCACTTTCACATTCACCTCCATGCTTTAGCTCCATGACAAAGACATAGCTGTTCTCTTTCCTTCTGTCACAGAAGGGCAATGGGAAGGCTCTCTGAACACTCGGTTAGTCACTGCAATTGTTGATTATTTTTTCCCATTAAGACAATAATCAGACCAATATCCAGGAGTAGCCATGAGAATCATTTGTCCAGACTCATCCTAGTATTGGAATTTTGTGTCTCCTCTCCTGTATCCTTGGGAATCCCCCAGGCCCAGTGCCAGCCCCACCAATGCATATCAGGGCAGCCCTGTTCTCTGTTAAGGAGGAGGATCTTAATGAGAGGAATTCTTGGTCTCACTCTGCAATTCTTCAGAGTTGGAAGCAGAGAGTCAGTTGTTACCTAATACATTTCTTTAGCTGTCTCTACTTTGCCTTTATCTGCTCTTGTTTAAAAAAAAAAAACAGGAGGGGCAGTGCTCTTCTAGTTTTGCAAACAATCCCTCTTAGCAAAATGCCTACCCAGGCATCTAAACATCCTTGACTTTGGGAAATATAACAACCACAAGAGCACAGTCTTTAAATGGCTCACATTGTAATGGTATGGTTCCTTCTGGGGAATTGTACCACACACACAAACCCTCTGTTTCAGGCAATGCAACACAGAGGCTGGCAGGGGCAGGGCTTAAGGGAACTCTTTCCTGTGACTTGTGCCCACACAGAAATGGGTTTGTGTGTGTGGTACAATTCTTGGTTTTAACTGCATGCATCCAGAACACCTGGAACATACAGATCCTCGATAAGTATTTTTGAGTGAAGAAAATAAAAATGTTTCATTGGATGGCCATAAGCTCATCCCACCATAATGTGAGAGTGTTGAAGAGTTCCATTCTACATTCTATTAACATTCACTTGTTCATACTGTGAACTTAATTGCATCCCACCTACTTTGCTTGAGGCTGCCCTGGAAACCTAGGTTATTACCATAGTGGCTCTATGGCTCATATGTGGGGGAAAGGCCTGCTCCCCTGCTTTTTCCAGCTGTTGTATGAGGCCAGCATCAGGAGAATGGGCCTCCAGATGTCCTACCGTGAACTGTAAGGACTGTCTAACATGATTTTGTACATAGAAACATTTCTGTGTGGGCACAAGTCACAGGAAAAAGTTCCCCTAAGCCCTGCCCCTGCCAGCCTCTGTGCTGCATTGCCTGAAACAGAGGAATTTCCAAGAAGCATCTAAATCTAAGTTTCTTCTGGGCCCAATACACAAGTTTCTAACAAAGCTTCACTCAGTCTCCATCAATGCATCCTATGGTGTGCAATGGAGGAGTCACTTGGAGGCCAGTCACTGTTTGAAAATTCCTCCAGACAGGGAGGCAAATGGGAAGCTTCCCAATAATGGAAATTAAGCCCCCACCCCAGGGTTCCTTATGAACCTGGTCATCCAAGTTCCACAAGCCCCATCAGGGCAACTCTCCACATGATTATAGAGACACCTGTGGGGTGGTTTCAGGATGTTCCCCAAACATTTCTTCATCGCTACTGAAAATCAGACAGCCGAGAGTTGGTCCTTGGTTCTTGCTGAGGCTCCCAACAGGCATTCACTGGAGTCTCTGTTACTGGGAAGGGAGCTTGAGATCTGTTAGTTCAATCCCATTGCTCAGCCTTCTCCTCCTATAACTTACCCAGTGCTAATCTTTCCTAGGTTTAGAACAAAGTAGCTTACTTTTAACCTTCTTTTTAGTGGATTAAATCATTCCAATTCTTTCAATAAGTCTTCAGAAAATTCAGGGCCAACCCTCACTATCCTGACCTCAAGCTACTCAGCATTTGGATAAGATCAATTTCTTTTTTTTTAGTTTTTATTTTTATTAGTATATTTGACCGTGCGTAATGACTACATTCCTCCTGGGGAGTTGGTACCTGTACATAACACATTTTAATTATTTTTATGTTGCCTTTCCCTCCCACCCTCCCCCTTTCCCCTAGTTTCTTTTTGAGGGTGGCTCTCACCTCTGCCAGGAGCATCATTTTAGAAAGGACATTCATAAGCCCCAAGAGAGATCTCCTGGGGAGGTGACCACTGGGGAGGCAGAATAGATGGCACAGGAGGAACTCTACTACCTGTGTGATATGAAGGGCAGATCAGAAAGCAACACCCTCATGTGTTGCCCTTGCCTCAAGACTCTGTGTTCCTAATGCTAAATTAAATGTCAGACACATAAACTGTAATATCACGTGGTTTCTCTCATATGAGAAAAACAGTGTGTGTGTGTGTGTAAAGAGACAGAGACAGACACAGAGAAACAAACAGAAAGCAAAGATAGAAAGAAAGGAGAAGTCCAAATACTTCCCCAAATCACATGTTCCATAGGTTTTTTTTAAATGTTTCAATGCACAGTATATGGTAATTTGTTTCATTTATACTACTAGTTTATCTTAGTTCATTGGAAAGGAAGATTTAGCTCAGAGCCATAAGCGCCTGCCTGGCAAGCGCGAGGTCATGATTTTGATCCCCGGTACCAAAAAAAGAAAAGAAAGATTTGTGTTATTATTAGTATTATCTGTTTGCTTTTTTGGTAAGAATCTTATTGGTCTATATCTTGTACTCTGAGTAGCTATTCTGAAGAAAACAAAATATTGTAATAACTATTATTCTCTTATTATTTGGTTATGAAATTTTGCTTTTTATATAAAATAAAAAAGATTTTATGCTACATGTTTGTTCACCATATGCAAATTTGATATTTTTTTAAGAAACTAAATTTATAATTCTATTTACTTTTCAATTAATTTAAATCTTTGAGAGGTATCACATGGATTCTGTGCTGACAGCCTTGGCAGCTCCAGCATTTGGCACCAGCCAGGTATGGTGGTGCACACTTGCAATCCCAGCACTCTGAGAGGTCAAAGCAGGAGGATCCCAAGTTTGAATCCAACCTGAGCCAATTAGTGACTTACCATGACCCTGTCTCAAAATTTAAAAAACAGAACTAAAATGGGGCTCAGGATGCAGTTCAGTGTCAAGACTTTTAAGTTCAATCTTTAGTACTTCACACAAGAACACAAAAGGAGCAAACTGTGCTACTCTCCCTATAGACACAAATTCCCCTTCTCCAGATTACTCCACGTTTGTTTTGGGTGCCCCAGCAGTCATTGTGAACATGTGAATATAACTTTCGCCCCAACAGGATTCGGTTTCATCTTGGACAGAAATACCTTCAACTTCATTTTTTTTTTTATTTAAGTGAAGAAAAGAAAAAAAAGACATATATAACAAAGACAACAAGCAAAAGAGACAAACAAATGACTAGAGTAAATGCACAACAGTAACATTGCAGGTTTACAAAGCAGGATGATAGAAACTTGACAATGGTTGCAATATTGCGTATCGTTATCTTTAAAATGGTTACTTACATTAACAGATATAGACATGTAAAATTGACCTAATCATATGAGCATTAATTGTTCTTTCTCAGTAACGAATACATTCAGCAGTGTGTTCATTTTAGTTATCTTACATATACATATATACAGATTTATATCTTTTCCTTCAACTTCAAGAGGAGTCGTATGGCCCTCTGGTTCCAGAGATCCCACCTAGGGCCAATGAAACTGACCAGGGACCTAAAAGTCCTGTTTTCAGAAGCCTCCACAGACTCCAAGTGTTGGTGGAAAGAATGAATTCAATCTCTTTTGCTAGGATAAGAATCTCTCCCAAATTAGAGAAGAATGAACTGCTTTTTTATATCATTTATCCCAAAGTAGACTATTTTGATTTCTTACTTTAAGACGTAGTAATATACATAATACTAAATCTTACTCAGATTTCTTAAAACTAGTCTTAATTTCTCAAAGGTTGGTACCATATATTTTGCAATTAAAAATATTAACACTATTTTTTTTTCCATTGGAGGAAACTAACTTCAGTTTTCAATACTAAGGTTTGAAAAACAGCCTAACAATTTTCTTGGAACTTTTGCCCAAATTCATAATTAATCCTCAGAGATTTGAATAAAAGTTCCTTAGGTCAGTAAGAGAATGGAAATGGATTTTATTAAAGCATTAAGATTGTTCAAGATGTGACCCAAAGCCAAACCCCCTTGGGCTCTGTGAGATTATATTCTCAAGTAAAGTGAAATTAGGTTTGCAGAGAACATAAACCAGACACCACCAAAGACCACTTGGGATATGAGGCAGGACACGGTGGTTGTGATGTGGGAGGCTTCATCCCTTGAGTAGTAATTAAAATAATATTTAGCAATCCTGGGGTGCTTTTGAAACCTGAGAAGACCCTCAAAGCCTTAACATTAGCACAGTACACTGAGTGGCTGAGAAAGGTCACTTTTTTCCAAATATTATGTAATATGATGTCTTCCGTGCTAATAGACGTCATGGGAGAGAGAGGTGTTCATGCTGAGTAAATACCAAGCCCTGTCGTGCCCCCTCCCTGAGCCTCC